>JANIIA010165298.1:0-25158 GCA_027478495.1 Erythroxylum alaternifolium
TTATTATTATTATTATTATTATTATTATGACATTATGATTAAAATTAATTTGCTAGCCACCAAGGTGGCCGAATTAACTTTGAATGTGTGGTCATATAATTTGTGTATTTTATGAAATGTTATTATGAAAATTCTATTAGTTGATAGAAATTAAGGACTTTATCCAAAGGTAAATCAATATTCTATAACTAATAAATATAAAGTAGAAAATTAATATACTCTTGTCACCTATATATAGTTATCCAAAGGTGTTATATGTATTCGATGAAGTTTATTTAATTTTCTTATAAAGTTTAAATAACATTCTAATACTAGTGACGATATGTATTCTTATGTTTATCGAAAGGAAACCTGCAATATTTTAGTGTATATGCTTACTATCTGAATTTGTTAATTAGTGAGCATTTATATGTTTGCAGTTATTAGCCTTCACTCTTAAGCTTCATTTGTTACCTTGTTCACTGATGTGAATTTCTCTGAATGGAGTAAACAAGTCACTTTCTAGTTAGGTGCTTTGGATCTTGACTTGGCGCTATTAGAGAATAACCCGCTGACCTTAATGATACTAGTACAGAGGCTGGAAAGGCACACCATAAGGCGTGGACAAGGTCTAATAAGTTATGCTTGAATTTTATACGAATGACAATTGCTAGCAATATTAAGTCTACTCTTCCTAGCACTAAAAATTGGAATGTTAAAGATTTTCTTAAGCCTGAGGAAGATAAGTTTCGTTCTATTGATAAGGTACTTGCAGGGACACTTATAATTAAACTCATGACCATGAAGTTTAAAAGGTCAAAGAGTATGCAGCAACATGTACTTGATATGACTAATATCGTAACAAGACTTAAGACATTGGGTATAACTGTGGAAGACTCCTTCTTAGTATAGTTTATCATGAACTCAATTCCTACTAAATATGGATCGTTCCACATCAATTATAACACATTAAATGATAAGTGGAATATTGATGAATTGTCCAGTAACCTTTTATGTTTATTTGATTTATTGATTTATTTTACCTTATTTATCTTATATGTATGCACATCTATGTTTATTGTAAGTTCTTTATAACACATTGTTAATGGGCATTTTATATTGATTTTAGATACATAATTTGCTAAAATTTTGTCCATTTAATGTTTAAATTGCAATAATTAAGAGTTATTTTTTAATTTTAGGCATACTGGGTTTGAAATATTTAAAAGCACAAAGCAAGGAAGCTAGACACCAGACGACAACATAGCAGCGTGAAATAGAGGAGGCCAAAACGTAGAGTAAAAAGTAGAAAAATGAAAACATTTTAACCAAGAAAAGAAAGCCCTAGATTTTTGTCGTCACATCAAAAATTATAAGTAATGTTAGCCCAGGGTCTTGGTTCCTATTGTGCGGTGACAAGGCTTTAAAATTGGGGTACTTTTAAAAATAAAAGTATGTATTTATATATATATATATATATACATACTTTTATTTTTAAAAGTACCCCAATTTTAAAGCCTTGTATATATATATATATATATATAACATCAAAATGAAAATAATTAAATTTCTTGGTGAGAGTAAAAACAAATAAACAAAACAAACAAACAAATAAATAAAATTTCACGGCCGTGACAACTAAAAAATTAGGGGCGTGAGAGGAGGACGTCGCCATCATGCTTATGCAGGATCAGACTTTTATGAATAGTGAGGTTCGTCGTGGTTGTGCTTGTGCACGATCTCAACATTCACAACTACACACTCCTACTTCAATTTATCATAACTTTCAATCCCAAAGTTTAAAAATTATAAACTTTATGTCGTTAGAAAGCTAAAAGAAAGAGCTACAACTTTTCATGAAAACAATTTTATCTAATTCTGCCTAGATTAATATAGTTTATTTATTGAAGTTTTAGAACACATTTTTATCCCCTCTTTCTCTCATTTGTCAATATAAACTTCTATGCAATTTCTAAAAGACCCGAAAACCAACAGTACAATCTATATATACAAAAATCTTAGTTTAACCATTTGCTTAAGAAAATTTATCCAAAAGCCATCAAACATCTAACACTTGTATTCCTAACCAAAGTTAACAACTTAACAGAGAAGAGGATTTGAACATGAACAGAAGAGAAATTCTTCAACTCTTACTTTCCTTCATTTCTCAAACAAACAGAGTGTGTACATTGCTTCAGTTACAAACAAAAGCCACATCAGTAGCATAATACAAAAATACAACATGGATGCCTATGCCTAACATGCTTATAAAGCTACCAAAAATGATCCAAACTAAGTTAGTTACAAAAGATAAAAATTCTTAGAGATTTGTCAGAGTTTTTGCAAGGCTCAATGTTAATCTGCTATTTTTTGCACCTGAGAAGTGGAAACTGATGGGGTGAACTGAGAAGCTCGATGGTTAATATGTTTATAGCCATCGGTGATGAGCCATACATACACACAACCAAGCATATTTATACACACCAATCCAGTTCACATAACACTTAATTTAAATTTCAGTGACATAATTTATATCATATATTTTACAATCATCAACAAAGCATTCAATTATAAATCATGCTCAGCAAATCACAACAAAGTACATAACAATATGGCTCGAGAGAATCCCATAAAACAGAATAGCGAAACTGAAGTTTACACTATGAACAAAATGAGTCCATTTTTCGGAGCTCATATGCCACAAGCTGGCAGCCAGGAGAAGGCTATAAGTCAACGTGCACATGACGAACGAAATGATATCTCTCTTGCCCACACAAGCAAATTTCTAATGGTTACATATTTCATATCATATTCATATTTTCATGCTTCTTAAATTTTCTATTTTTCATTAACATCAAAGCAGCAGAATTCTTGCAAAGTAAACATGATATTAATTCACATAATATTTTTCCCACATTCACAATAATTCAAAACAAGCATTTATACATACAAAATTAAATAATATAGCCCATCATTACAAAAACTATAAACATATTACCTACCTATTTACTTATAAATCCAAGCTCAAGTTTGTTCTTTCTCTTGTTCTTGCCTTCGACTTTCTTGATTCCCTTCAAACAAATTTATTTTCATTCAAACATCATATACAAATAGAACTTCCATAAAGCTCTATTATCTAAAAATAAGCTTAGACTTAATCTACTCTTAGTTTATCTAAGCTAGAAGAACTAAGATCTAGTTAAAAGTTCATAAAAATATAAGAAAATAATCTCGATTCTCTCCTTTCTCTCTTCATTTTTAGCACATAACCTATTTTCTCTACTTCCTTTTTTTATCAAAACAAGAAGAATAAATAAAGGTTACCTAAAACTCAACTGAATATTCTTCTTCCTCTTCTATGCTTCGGTTTCTCCTTCTCTTCTTCTAGTTTTTTCTACGACTTTCTCTCTTTTTCTTTCGTACTATACACGACTCTCTTCTCTTCTTTTCTTATTAGTTTAAGACAAACTTTTTTCTTTCCATGTAACATCCCATTACCCCATGATTAGGGTTAGAACCTTAGGATGCTATATATGAGAGTTTATTGAGAATTTAGAAGTGCATTTCATGCATCATTTGGCAAACTCATACACATGAATAATTTTTCTTGAAAATTATTCACGTGTATAAGTGACATTTTTCAGGTATAAGTGATTTTTTATGTGATTAAAGTGTAAATTATGGATTAATTGTCTTGAAAATTGAATTGGTGTGTATTAGAATTAATTTTGTATTTTTGAAGACATTTTGGAATTTATCAAATATTTGGAGTATTTTAGACTAAAAAAAATATAAAAATAAGAGACAAATTGTTAGTTGACAAATGGATAAATTATGGGGTGATATATAGACCTATAACTAAGAGACAAATGGTAGCTTATCTAGTGAACAAGTGGAAGAGATGCATTGGAGACATATGTTAAGCCTTAAAAGAGACACCTAGTCATTAGGAAACATGTTTCTCCACCGAAAACTTGTTAATTTCTGGAATTTTTGCTGAAGTGTGTAGTATAGACCAAGTAAGTTTTATTATAGTGCAAATAATTTCCGTTAAGGTCTTAAGGTTTGCTAATGAATGCATACATGAATGGTGTATATTTTCATACTTGTGGATTGATGCATGCGTGAATGGTGCTGATACATGTGTGTGTGGTGAAGGAAGAAGCAAATTCGTGATATGATTAACAAGGTGTAGGATTGTGATGATTGAAGTTAAATGAAGAGTAGGGAAAAATACTGAAATTGATATATATATATATATTATGAATTAGGTTCTGTTTCGAATTGTGATTATTCATGAAATTATAAATTATAACTAGAGAATTTTGGACTGAAAAATCTGGGTTTTACTGAACCATCAACTTGAGATGATAGAGAAATGATAGAGAAGTAATAGAACATTGATAATGAATTGTGCTGGAGTATGTTATATGCAGTATTTTTACTAAACATACATCTATATTTTGGCCATAACTTGATCTGTGAAAATCCAAATTCGATGAATTTTGATTTGGAGTAAACTAGAGTCATAGGGATATATTTTTCATGAAGGAATCTAATTTGAAATTTGTTCTTAAGAGTCTTGAAATGTGGCGTGAAGTTGAGAGTTGTGTTCTGCTGAGGTATGAGGAACAGTATGGAGTATTTTGATTATAACTTGCACGATACTTAACCAAAGATTTTGATGTCATTAGAAACTTAAGACATATAGTAACATTTTATTAGAATAAAGTGTTGTCTAAAACTTCTGTTTCTAGGTCAAAAATGGCAAGAAAGGAAGAAAACACAGTAGGTCATGATTGTGCATCGGCACGATCACGACTCTGCTGAAGGATGTGGGAAGTATCGTGACTATACTGAAGAAGGAAGAAAGTGCACGATCGTGACCCAAAAGGCTTTATCAAAAGGTGATTTTTTGGATGTTTTTTAACCTAATTCAAGTTAAGATGATACTATATGAGGCATGTAGGTTTAAATAAGCACTTAAATGAATTTAATTGATGTTGAATGAAGGGATTAAAGTGAGAAAAGAGTATTAGAGATTAAAGATTGTTTTAAAGGTGTTGAAATTTCTTATAAAGAGTATTAAAGAAATATACCCTAGAAATTGTCATTGAACATGCATGATACATGATACATTCATAAATGTATTTATGACTGATTATTTTTATGAAAATGCATATGAGTGACATATAATTGTATATGAATTACATATAGAGGAGTAAGTCAAGCGACTAATTCCAGACATTGCTTGGACTTCAAGGCAATAAGCTAAAGGGAGCATTAGTGAGTCAACCTAGATGATCTTCCTAGGATTGTTTGATTTATTTTGTTTAACTTTCAATTGTTGAACTGTTGTGATCTGAATATAAATTCAAGACTTTAAATAGTTTGAGGAGTTTAATAGTCGAGAATGTATTGGAAGTGTTATATTTGCAACTGACATTTGAATGATATATGTTTGCTACTGAATTCTGAATGCTCAACAAAAGTTGAATGTTGGATTGAGGTCTGATGAATATGAGATTCTATCTGTGCATCATAAGTGAATGCTATTCATAGCATATTCTGTTATTTGATGCATTTCATAAAATGCATACTCAGATAAAGGCGTTGTGATCGGAGTAGCCAGTTTGAAAGAGCTATAAGCTTAGTATTCTGCACGTAGAGCTCTGCTGCGTGATTTCTGTTCTGATTTATCCCAATGGGCCAATATCTGTTTCTGTATTTGAAAGGCACTCGTTCACAAAAAATAATAACAAATCTGGAGTCTCATATGCATCTGCATTTGAACATTTATGATTACGAAATATATGCTTGTGAAATCTTTTCTGAAGTTGTGACGTGAAAGTGATATGTCATGATAATGTTTCTAATTGGGATGTACAAGTTTTGAAAGAATGTATGTGATGTGTATGACATTCTTTATATCTTATTGTGATTGTTGGTTATATGATATTTGTGTTTTGTGCTTGGAGCGAGATCATTAATGATGGTTCGCTCATTGAGTTCGCAAAACTCATCTAAAATTATAATGTGACTTTTCAGGTACGAGATAGGAGAACTAGATTTCTAAGATCTTCTAGAAGAACTTTTTGGACTAGATATGGTTCAAAGGTCTGTCAGTTGGCAATCGAGGAGTGATAACTATTTTTAAGTAGTTAATATATGCCATGTACAACTTGTGTATATCGGTTGTAAATATTGGTTTTTGATGACTCAGTGTAAACTTTTATGAATGAATGAAATGCGAAGTTGAGGTTTTTTTTATATTGTGTTTTCTTTATGATGCCATTTTAAAGATTAAGTTGGATCCAGCACACCATTGTCATAGGATATGTACTCGGATATCCTCTAGATGTTTGGGTGTGTATTCTATGGTAGTGGGGTGCTACACAACATCATTCATTTTTTTAAATATTTGCATGTTATATAGTTTGGCTTACTGAAGGCAATCTAATGTCTATAATTTTTTTTCACAAATTTATTTTACATGCTTCCTCGAATAAGGCTATCATCTATCCATGATTGAAATTTTATTTTCATGCATTTATTTTACTTGTTTTGTTGACTTGTTAGAAGCTATATAGTGTTGATTGGTTGCTTCTCTTATTTAGCCTACTTACTGATAGTTTCCTAACAGTAATAACTTTTGTATCTTATTAATATGCTGACAAATACCCAATGCTGATCATTTTTATCTCTCATCTCATTGACCTTTTAGATGACTAAACACTTCTTTTGGTTTATATAATACATGCCTAAATATTTTTCTAGGTTTTTAATTTGATAAATCCCTAGACACTTCTCTAAGTTTGCAACTAGTAAATGACTAGACACTTCTCTAAGTTTATAGTGGGTAAATGCCTAGACACTTTTGTAGGTTAGAAGTTTAGTAAATGCTTGGACATTTATCTAAGTTTGTAGATGATAAATGCCCAAATACTTCTCTAGATCTTTCCCTTAAATTTCATTTTCAAACTTTAGATACCTCTTTAGTTTTATAGAATTTAAATACCTAGACACCTCTCCAACTCTTTGATATTTTTAGTTTAAATCCTAGACGTCCCTCATAGGTTTGTAAATTAAATACATAGATGTCGTTTTAGATTTCTTGTCTCAATTTTTCAGTTCAAATCCTAGATACCTTTCTAAATTCATAATTTATACTTGGACATCTATCTAAGTCTTTGATGCCAATTTTCATTTCAAATCTTATATGTTCTTCTAAATTTTCATTATAATTTTGTGTACTAAAGACAATTCAAAGTTCTTTTGAACTTTTAATCAATTTACTTCATTTCAATTCTTTAAGAGACAAAATTAAGGTAAGTTATCTTTGCGCACCTACAATTACAAATGTATGTACCTATGGTCTATATATTCTTATAAAATAGGATGAGTAAAGGGGAGCACTTGTTAACACTTCATTCTGTCAATTACATTTTGCCTACTTTTATTTGTTTATTTGAAAATTTTAATAAAAATAATAAATCATGTTTTATTTTTTTTTTCATTTTAATCTAATTTTTGTTTTCATGACTTTTTCACTGGATTCTATTTGCTTGTTACTAATTATATTTTTATTTTTAAATATTTTTGTTAAATTTGACAATATAAATTACTAATTAGTCTTGTTTCAATTTATTTTATTTTTATTTTAGATCATTACTATTATTTACATTTATATCATAATTGATTTACTTTGGTTTTGATCTTTAAAATATTTGTTATGGATTTGTTTAATATTCCTTACAATTAATTTCATGTTAAAATGTGGGATTAAAAAATATTTATTACTATTTAGTAAATAAATAAATTTTGGAGTCAAAATGATAAAGCAACAAGGGACTGAATTGTAAATGAGGACAAACTTGTAACAAACATAAGAGAGACGCAACAAAAAATAGGAAAAATTTTGGACTTCAACCACTAAAATAAGATCATTTATTAGGCTACTTTATTATCTTTATACCAAATCAAAATTTAGTATTGTTAACCTAAATTTTAAAAAGTAATTAATAAATATAACAATCCAAAATTCTTCCTCTTAGACAAATATTGCTTACTATACTTATAATAAAGAAAAATAATAAAATTTAAGAGAATGAAAATAATATTGTATTAGAGACCTTTATAAAACATTTGATCTAAACATAATAAAGACTTCCACTACCAAAAAGTATTAGAAATATGTCATATATAATAAAAATCTAACATAATCACGCATTGAGTTTGTTCAATGTTAGGCTATTTTGGATGAAAATCTAGCAATGTCATACACGCGCCGAAAAGTCAACTTGGAGAGGCCAGGTGGATTTCAGATGCCTCGTAAAAAACACACATGGATTTTTAAAAAAGAAAAAAAGAACATTATTTTACATTTGTACTCAAAACCTTAAATCCCTAAATATTCACCCTCTTTCTTTTGGAAAATTAGCACAAGGGATTTTTCGATCCAACATCTTACCTTTTCATGCATCATCACTGTCGATCACTCCAATCCCTCTTGTTGATCTGCATTCTAACTTTTGAAAACCATGAATAGGATAATTGTTGACGTTCTTTCATCAAGGCTCTACTTTTATTACTCTCTTTGCTATGAACTCACTGGGGATCTTGTTGAGATTAAAGGGATGATTTTCCTACATTCCTTTGAATTTAACATTTGTCACATATGGAAGAAGAATGTTCTTATTTGAGTGGAAGGCTTTTACTTATTTCTTATATTATGTGCTACTAAGAATTTAAACCTTGTGGAGAAGCACGAACATGTTTTGATACCTTGCTTGTTGTCCTCAATTTTTAATTTAATTCTTAAACTTATTTCATCAACGGGAACCTCCTTGCTCTTCACCAGATTGCAACATTGCATCATAATGAGCTGGGCCAGGTACTTTTTTTAGTCACAAACTTTATTATTGAAATGTTGTTGAAATCATATAATCAGAATAACTTTTTGATGCAGGAAACACTTCTTAACCTATTGCTTCGTAATTATCTGCATTACAATTTGTATGATCAGGTCAGAGAAGTTGAGATCAAAGGTCCCATGGTTTGAAGCTCATTTAAACCATTAGGCAACTTTTCACTTTTTAACTAAAAGAAAATGTAGTCTTTTGTATGCAATATACTTATGCTTATGAAGTTATAGTGTATCTATATGGTGACCAAGACCCATTCATAATAATAAGGTGTTGAATGTATAAATACTTATGAACTGTATTGAAAACTAGTTTTTTTAACACTAAATTTCTATACCAAAATTGTTCTTCAACACTTAATCTTAAACAAATTCTTGGAGGCATACATTTGCTTCTTGGCATTGACTTTTTTCTCTTTTCTTAAATTGTAGGTTTAGAGTTACCTTCTGGATGTTGACATTATTTATTTCTGCTGTATTAATAATCTGAATGTTTAAATATATTAAGGTTTTTCTATCTTAGGATGATTGTTTATGAACATATTGAACAGATGAATAGTATCTAAGGAGACAAGGGGCATATATTCCACAAATGAACCATATATTGCTTTTAACTCGCAGATTGCCTTCTGCCATAACATGTATAACGAGGTTGTACGCATACTTAGGTTTCCTCTAAATTCCTGAAAGGAGAAGGAAAGTGCTAAGAAAAGGAGGGAGAAACGTAGTAGGATCTTGCAAAGCACATAGCTGAAGAGGACGATGATGAGTTCTAAGCAATCTTTTGCTAAAGATGTTTCCTTTCACTATAAAAATGCCCTCCAAGTAATGATAAAGGGCTATATGTCTTCCTTACAAGGAACTGTGGCCTAAGATTTAAATTGTTGTCTCAGATAAAAATATCCTTCATAGATTGTTAAATTTCTTTGAGACTTTCATACTAGCTTGAATGTGGTCACTTTGGCAACATATTTGTGATTATCATCTTTCCAAGAAACCATCAGTTCCTTTCTATGCAAATAAGGTAGATAAAGCTGAAAAATATTTACACCTGAATGGTTATAGTTGGACAGCTATAGTTCTATTGCTCAACTTAGGCTTTGATCAAGTTAGCCTCTATGCTGAAGTATTGATTAGCATCAATTTTTAGAATTCTTTTTGACAATTTCTTTCCAATGTTTGTTAGTTGAATTAACTTCCATCTACTTTCAGGCAAGCATTCATTACACTGGAAAATTGAATAATGGAGAGGTTTTCAAATCAAATATTGATGGAACTCCCTTAAAATTTCGCCGAGGTAATGTCTGCTGAATGAGATCTTAATTTGGAAAATATGAGAATATTAATATATATCCTCCTTTAATCCTCATTTGACTTGTGTGCATTCTTTCCTTCAGGAGGGAATGAAGTTTAGGATGTATGGAATGTTGGCATTGATGGTACCAACCTTGGCAATCCTTATTGCTCATTCTTTGCAATAATTCTTACTATTAGTTATTATAAGGGAAAGATGCTATTCATTTATTGGTTTTGCTATATGATTTTTAGGTATGCGAATTGGTGAAAAAAGACAACTTCTTGTTCCGCCATTGATGGGGTGTGATATTCATTTCCTCTAAATGCATTATACAGAAAATGCAGGTTCTCTTTATTTCTTTCTTCTGGGGTCAGTCCATTTGTTCATCTACAATGTATGGTGATGCAGTTATAGGAATGAAGGAGATGGCATAAAGATTATACCACTAACCTTTTGGTTGGTATATGATACTGAGTTGGTTAAAGTCTATTGATTGATCAATTTTTATTTGCTTCACCAAAATGAGGAATATTAGTGAAATGTGTGTTCCAGAAGCATAAGAAGTCAAGCAAAAAGCATGTTGTTGTATTGATTCTGTAGTTGGAATACTAGGAGAACCAAAGCATTTTGGTTATTGTATATATTGAACATACTAGATATAAGATTGGAGAAGTCCAAGAAGGATTAGTTTTTATTACAAACATCTTTGCATAGTTAAAAGTCTTTCTACAGACGGATATTCAATGTTCATGACATTTTATAATTCCACACTAATCACTTAAGTATAAACTTAAGTAAACAGAGGCTTTTGTTTTCTTTGCTTTCTGGAAGTTGCGTAAGGTTTTGGTGAGTTCAGAAAAAAGCAGTATTTGCACCTTGAAAAAAGAGTTATCGCCACTCCTGAGGTGTATGAACTAATGTATTTTATAAAAGAGGCCACTCAACTTGATCATACTAGTTTTTGTTGTAGTATTTTTCTATATTATGAAAATTAGTACAAATAAAAGTTTCTTGATCATACACTAACCAAAAAAGTGAAATTCCACGAGGTGGAAGAATGAATAAACTCATCATAGAATTTGGCAAGCCACGGTCTTGGCTTTCTCTATACACTGCCAGTGTAATATATGAGACAGTACCTTTATAACATTGCTAGTTGAACAATTCTTACAACCATTATCTACAATGTAAATTTCAAGTATTGACATTGATTTTTGTTATTAATGACGTACAATATACTAAACAATGGGGTGTGGTTTTTAAGGTTTGCATCTTACAAATTTTTTTTCTACAAATAGCAACAGTAAATGATATTCTTTATGATCAAGTTTCCATGGAATCGTTTTGTATATTCAATGTAACCATTATGTATAACTGCAATGTTTCACGTAGTGATGCAATTCCTATTGACAAAGTGATTAGCACCTATAGTTGAAATAAAGCATGAGCAAAAAAGAAACCTTTCAATTTCATCAAAAGGAAGACCATAAAAGACATTAGGCTAACATAAAGATCATCAACTGTAAGAATTCTTGCCAATTTTTAATCTAAAATATCATTAGTCTAACATAAGTTCCCAAGTTTTACAACTTTTATTACATTAAGGGTCATTTTGAGTTTTGTAAGAATCCATAATGGGAGTCAATAAGGAAAGTAAGAATAATAGTAGAAGTTCTCACCTTGACTTTTACGGACTAATAACTTTACTACTTGGAGCAGCAAACCCTCAGTAATAGAGTTCAAAAGCATTTTCATTGAGATGCCACTCAAAATCAATACAATTCCATCAAGAAAATGCCAAACAACAGACTGAACCAAGAAAAGGAAGAAAAATAAAATAAACACAAGCATAAAATAGATACATCATGAATCAAAAATGGAAATGACTTCGTAGTCAAACACCTTTTGTGAGATGAATCTGTAAATAAAACTCAATTTTATATGAACATGCAAAAAAGAAGAATAAAGAAAAGTGAAGCAGAGAAGTAAAAAAGAGGGTTAACTACCAAAGATGAGGGCTTTAGTTAAAAATGTACAACTTAGCAATTGGTGAAGAGAACATTCACGTCAAAGGACTGGAAAGCGAATCAGCAAGAGAGATTGGAGTGATGGGTAGTGATGATGCATGAAGGAGGCAAGATTCCAGATCGGAGAACCCTTTTTGCTAATTTTCCGAGAGAAAGAGGGTGAATATTTAGGGATTTAGAGTTTTGAGTAAAAATATAAAATAATTTTCTTTTTTCTTTTTTGAAAATCCATGTGCATTTTTTATATGGAATTTGAAATCCATCTAACCTCTCCAAATCGACTTAACGAGGCATGTATGACATTGTAAATTTTTGTCCAAAATGGCCAAACATTAAGTAGACTCAAACCATTTAGACCTTTGAGCGGGTTAAAATGTTTGGTCCTAAATTGATCAAACCCAAAAAAGTTTGGCCCAAATTTAGGCATTTAGCCATTAAAAAAATATAATGAAGTGTTAAGGGCATGTCTTAGAAATAGGAGCAATATGAAAATTACATAGAGGGATGTTAATAGAACATAAATCTTACATGGATGGGGACATGGGGCCGTGTTGGTAAAATTAAATACAGGAAAAAAATAAAAGTGTCAGGGTTGAAACACTGGTAGGACACAGTGGCATGTATACGTTGTGTTAAGATATGGTACATTATGTTTCTCTTTAACACCTTAACATGGCTTAAACATAATGTTATGTTCCACTTACCTAGGGCATGTTCCTGAATATGGGAGCATATGGTGTTGTGTTCCTCCCATGTTCAAGTCTTACCAATTCTTTACATCAAAATTATAAGTCAATATGGGGATTCAACATGTTGAGTGTTTCCTATACACAATTTATACATAGGGCTATATATAGACCGTGTATGAAAGTAGAACATTTTACATCGTTTTTATCTATTTTACAGGTGAACATATATCTAGTATGAGGAGAAACACAGTAGGGTATCCTCTAACACGACCAGTAAAAGGAGCATGTTATTGGTCATATTTAGAAGTTCCATATTTTCTTTATCTAACAAATTAATGTAAGTCAACACAGGTAGGAACATAGGAAGGGACATAAGGATATATTCTTATAATGTTAGCTTAAAAACATATAAAACCAAAATGCACTAACTCTAAACACTTATCATAAGAAATCAATCAAGATTTAATAATATAAGATGTAGAAAATGAAATTATGACTTAGTAAAATTAATGATTATTAACTAAAATAACCAAAAATAATGTCTAAAACATGAAAAGCAAGTAAGCATTGGGTTACCTTGCAAAAATTGCTCATTTTTTGTTATAAGCTCGACCCTTTTAGTAACTTAAGATGTATGGAAGGATCTAAAAAGTCATATATAGTTCCCTTCTCAATGAGGTCTTTTATTATGTTGAGCTTTAACCATATTCACCTTGAAAACTCTAGTCTTCTTGCTTCGTACTTCTATTGCTCTATAGAAAAAGACCTTACATACTTAGAATGGTGTGGATGAACTTGACTTTTAACTTACTTAGGAAAAGCTTATGAAATTCTTTATGAAGTATGTTTCTATCATGTCAGCTGATCACAGGGTTACATATGCTAAGTTTTACTATTTAAACCTCGATAATACCACTAGCGCACGGGTCGTTCATATAGTACTTAAGGTATCGGTCCCACGAGGAGGGGTAATCTAATCCTAAAATCTAAGGCAGAACTAAAATGTAACTATCTAAAATAAACAAACAATGCATAAAATTAATCAATCAAACAATCAATTACGAGAATTACATGTCGGAAATAATAAACAAGTAGCAAATGACACAACCCAATCCAAAATCAACCTAGGAACTACTAATTGAGAGAAAGGGGGTTTTAATCCGAAATTACTGAAAATCTAATCAATTATGTAATTATTGAGTTACCAGGTCTAGATGGTTCTAGGAAGGATTACTCTCTCTCGAGTTATAATCTTTAAACCCCAATTAATAATCCCTAATTTAAATTATGGAATTGTGATCTCTGGATTCACAATTGACCCGAAACCTAAATTAGTTCTAAAATTTTCTATTAACCTACTGGGAACCTATGCTCGATCTCTTATTATACTATTTTACCGGTTTGATTCAATTCTTATTTATCAATTTACCTAACTCTCGTTAGCCCAAATTGATGATATTCACTCGGCTCACTCTCTCAGTTTGTTGTCGAATTATTAAGAACAGATATTGAATCACAAAATAACTTAAATAAAACACAATGAATCAAATTTCATAAATCTTAAGAATCAAATCTCGAAGGTGAGTTTAGACAAAAAATGACATTCGATATAACATATTCTCGATAATTATCTCAATTTCATACGTCAACAAAACTAAAATAAATTGGAAAATACGCTTAGAACAGACTCGTAGAGGTAGCGAAGGCGGGAAACTACCTGTTACAGGAAGTATTTTGCGTCAAGCTTTGTCTCTGTGTCTCTCTTCCTTCGTCTCCTTCCTCGAATCTCTTACTAGCTCTCTAGGGTTCTAAATTTTCTAATGTGAAAAACTTTGTCCAAGGTTGCTCTTTCTGTCTTGTAATGTTCTTTTTATATCTCGGAAGCCTTAGGTTTAATCTAGGGTCAAAATCGTCCCAAAAATAACGCGAAACTCAAGTTTCTGTATCAGCCCCATACAACCTAAACCTTTATGTCATGATCGCGGCCCAAAGTGCAAGATCGTGGCCAGGGTCCTTTCAGCTCGCCTCTTTCTATTGTGCCATAATCGTGGGATAATATTTTTTGCCCAAAACTCTTGGAAACTTCTTCGTTCTTTGCCGTTTATCATGAAACACTAACAAACCCATAAAGGTACCTCAAAAATATAACATTTAAGCTCAAATACTCATACTAACCCATAAAACAATTAAACACATAAACTATCATAATTGAAACCTAAATACACACTAAACACTCAAACTAACACTAAATACTTAATAAATCAAACCCTAAAATACAATGCAAATTACAACTATCAACATCCTCACACTTAAACGTTTTCTTGTCCTCAAGCAAATAAAACAACAAACATACAACACACAATGTAATAATAAGGCAATGGCTTTGACTTCATGAAATAAATTTAATCTTAAGCACAATCCTATAAGTTAGATATAATCATTAATAAGAAAATTCTATGTCGAGGGGCTTTGAACTAAATATACAATTTAATCGAGATCTAAGTGTTAATTTGTTTACCCTTTCCAATTGTACACACACATTAATAATTCTTTGGTCTTTTCGACTCTGTAATTGTTCCTAAGTATATTTTCATGAAAAGTCGAGCTTACTACAAGTTCGATAGGTTTTTATTAAGTAAATACTTTTTTAATGAACATAGACTTAGTCTTTTTACGCGGAGGCAAACATTGGTAATGAATGTCGATCCAGTTACTCAAATAAGTCATGTTTTTATTAAACAGCTTGGTTGAAACATCATTATAGCCTTTTGACATGAAGGCATACATTTGTGATGCGTGTTGATCAGGTTACTCAGTTATATCACATTTTCAACTAGATATTAGTGCTATTCATAACTCGGAGGCCAGCGAAATAGTGATTTATTTAACAAAAATGCTTTTATTTATTTATTTATTGCCTACCTTGTTGTTTAAGCTACTCGTCTCCATGAAAAATACTAGTTAAGCTACTTAAGTAGAAAGACCTCAAATTATGAATGAATGTGACAACCTATATGGTGCTAAATTTTCACTAAATCCTAATTAAGATGTATATTTATCCAAAGTCTCCTAATTCACTAATTTTGCGAGCTAATGATTATTTACAACCTACTAGACTATGTTTAAAATTAAATAAATTTCGCTCCATCTAAGCCATTGATACATTCAAATGATTCACAAGATGCAACTTAATAACTATCATACGATATGTAAAAATCACATTCAAAAGCAAAGACACATAATCCCTCCCTATACTTGAACAACACATTGTCCTCAATGTGAGAAGAGAGCACATAAACACATAAAATATAAGAAAAAACATAATTTAAAGTAAACAAAAAAATTAGAACTGGAGGCTAATTTGGAAAAGAAAAATAACTGAATGGAAACAAATTGGGTTAGACATAAATCCTATGGAGATGGAGGTGGTGATGGTGTCAAAGGTGGCAATTGAGCTCCTCAAGCCTCAAAATATCTGTGGATCTGATGAATATCCTGGCTCTGGCGTTTTTGTGTCCAGGCTATCTCTGCAAGTGTCTTGTTGGTGGTGGAGATTGGATCGAGAACTTCCTTCCAGCCTTGTTCTTCTTCCTCTTCCTCGGATTTTTCACTAGACTCTTTTTCCTACTGAAGTGGCACTAAGCTTGAACTTACCTAACTTGCCCTGATTCAGACATGTGTCTTTTAGTTGATATCTTTAAGTTCCATATTATGGGACTTAAGGATTTTAGCCCGCAATAAGTGATGGTGGTTTAAGAATTCTGGGAGGTGAACAGTTAACCCCCTCTGTTTCATACCAAAATGTTCTACAATGGCTGACATTATACACCCCATTCCTAGATTGTTGCTCCTCTTACGCGAAGTCACAACAATGGCATTTAGAACATGTGTGGATGTGCAGACTGGAATACTATGGTCCATGTACCACAACATAAAAAGTTCCTTAGTGGAACACTTGTTGGTTTTGGTTTTATCAAAAACCAGCTGACACATAAATTTATGCAGTAACAAGTGTTCATGGGACCGTATAATGTTGTTGTGAGCATTCTTTGCATGAAATTGCTTAATTCCAGTAAGCTCATTCTAGTATTGGGAAGGACAAAAATCTTGATGATGGTCGATAATGGAGGATTCAGGGAATCTGCATATCTCGCACATAATTTCGACATTTAATTCATATGCCCATCCTCCCAATCTAAACCAAAATTCTTTTGGATTTTTAGGTTCGTAGGTCAGGTAAGTGAAAATTTCCAGTGAAAGCTCCTTATAAACAGAAAATTGGAATTGTATGAATTGAGCCGACTGGATCCTCTTGGCTAGGTTTTCTACTTGTTCACGCAATTTTAGCCTATCAAGGGTGTCAAAATCAAAGTATTTAGGAACTACAATTTGTCTAGCACGAAGGGATTGAAAACGAGTACCTTCTTCTTCTGTATAGATCGGGAAGGTTACGCCATAAGCTGGCGCTCGGTCCCCTCTCCCATATCCAACAACTTGCTATCATCCATATGGTTCCTGTCGGGCTGATTGTTTAATACATGGCATAGTTGGGTAGAAATTTGGAAGAAATTGAAGGTTAACAAATTCTAGAGAGATTTAAGAGTGTATGGATGCTTAAATTATAGAGAGATAAAATGAAAATGAAAGTGAACGTAAAAATGAAGTTAGAACTGCATATATAGGTGGTAAAAAGGGTAAAATGGTAATAGTTCTTTTTAAGAAATGCGTCCCCCTTTTTGCATAGTCGCAGGCCATTATTGTGGCCTGAGGCTTTCCACCAACGGGATGCTGAATCGCACGCCATGATCATGGCCTGCTAGGCCACGGTCATGGCCGACGGCCATCCACTAACACCAATTTCCTTCTTTGTTCTTTTCAATAGTTTATTTCAATTTCACTTCTTAATCCTTTGTGCCCCTTTTTTCATCTCTCTTTTCATGTTTGAACATCATCCACATACTTTCGAAATCTGATTCCTTTCTCAATCTTATTCAAAAACAAACTAATCGTAACTACAAAATTTCAAACATTCTAGCAAAATTAAACAACAGAACTATTTTTTTCCATGGGTTGCCTCTCATGCAATGCTTCTTTTAACGTCAGTAGCTTGACGCTCCTTTATGCTCATGGTGGTCGGAACGAATGGTGCGATGGTAGCGTCGTCATTAATCTCAAAGTTTGAACTTTGTCTACCATGCTACAATCCCCACCTTCCTTGCAATTCTCTTTTCCTCGCCTTCTCCTTCGCGAGCGCCTCTTCCTAAAAGTATTCCTAGGATCCTCTATATCCTCCCATTCTCCCCGAGGTTCAGGTTCCTTGATATCCACTGGAGGTGAAGGAGATCCGTATTCTCTTGTAGTCACCTTGAAGCTCAATTTCACCTTTCCTATCTTTAAAGTTAATTTGCCCCCATCCACATCAATGATTGAATGCGCAGTGGCCAATAATGGTCTTCCAAGAACTATCGAGGTATCCTTATCTTCGTTAATGTCCAGTATGTAGAAGTTTGTAGGGAAGATATATTTATCAACCTTTACAGGCACATCCTTTAGAATCCCTAAGAGCTTATGCATTGTCCTGTCGGCCATTTTTACTAGAAACTTGGTGGGTACTAACTCTCTTAACCCCAATTTCAAACTGAAGGTGTAGGGCATCATGCTTATACTCATGCCCAAATCCACGAATGCCCTATCTATGATGATTCTATTAATGCTGTAGTGGATGAAAAGGTCCCCTGGGTCCACCTTTTCTGCAATATCAGGGTCTTCTTCTAATTATCGCTCCTTAACCTTATTTTTTACGAATTACTGTAATTTAAGCTTCATCTGTACTTATTCTGTCACTTCCTCAATCTTGTTTTGCTCAATCTACTGTAATTTTTTTGCTTCCTTCTTTGCATATAACTCCCGCTACTACATAATAGGGAACAAAAATACACATTGAGTTGCCTCAAGTGATTCGATCATGGGCTCACTAAGAAAGTCTTCTTTATTTGCTTGACTTTCTCCTTCATATTCTCCTCCCTTTACCTTCTCAGGTTCCTCATCCTGGGTCCGACTGATGACCATGAGATGTTCCTTTGGATTAGACTCGGTGTTGCTTGAAAGAGTTCCAGCATTCCTAGTAGACATTGTCTCTGCTAATTGCCCTACTTGGACTTCTAGATTGTGTATGGACGAGGCATAATTCTTCATAACTTGCTTGAATTTGCCCTCAAGCCTCCTATGTGCTTCCTCCATACCTCCAATCTTATTTAAAATCCTGTCCTCTTGCTGGGAGCCTGATTGTCCCTGAGTCCTGAACTATCTACTAGTGTTGTTCGACCAGACGAAGTTCAGATAAGTCTTCCACCCAGGGTTATAAGTGTTGGAGTAGGGATTGTTACCCCCTCCTAGGCTATATTGTGCCCCCATGTAGTTCACTTACTCCTGGTTTTCTTCCTTCATTAGGTAGCAGTCCAAGTTGCCATGGTCTAACTGTCCACAAAGCTCACACTTCAGTTGTGCGACCTTCACTTGAGCTGAGGATGATGCCTTCATATTGTTTAGTTGTCGTGTCAAATTTTCGATCTTTGCTTGCATCTTCGTCATCTGATGGACCGCGACAATTCCCTTATGCTCTCTGAAAGAAGCAGGTTGCCTTCCTCGATCATTCGTCCATAGGCAACTGTTGCTTGCCATTTCCTCAATTAGGTCCTCTGCCTCATCAATAGTTTTTCGCATCAAGGATCCTCCTGACACTGTGTCGATCATGCCTCTTGTCTGTGGGTTAACTCCATTGTAAAAAGTATACAAAAGGAATTCCTTGGGTAAGTTATGGTGTGGGCACTTCTTTTTCAGGTCTTATATCTTTCCCACGTTGTATAGATGTACTCCCCATCACCTTATTGGAAATTGGTGATTTCCTTTATAATCTTCATTGTTTTGGTTAATAGGAAGTACTTGTCTAGGAAGGCACGCACAAGTTGATCCTACGTCGTGATGTTAGCAGGGCTTAGTGAATGATACCAAGCCTTCGCTCTATCTCTAAGTGTAAAGGAGCATAACCTAATTCTAACCGCATCCTCTGACATTTGATGATACCAGAATGTATTACAGATCTCGAGGAAGTTAACGATGTGCACATTGGGATCCTCATTCGCCAATCCATAGAATTGCACGTTCTATTGAAGCATATTGAGGAGGTTGGTTTTATCTCAAACGAGGCTGCTTGAACCGACGACCTAGCCACTCCTTAGTTTGACATGTTGAAGCCTGGCCTTATGAAGTCCATCAAGGTCCTCTGTTGCTGTCCTCGGTTCGCTTCCTGATCCATATTGCTTTTGAAATTCCTCAGCTATTGTTGATTTTTTGATTTATTCTTCTTCTTCTCGCCGAGCTTTCCTAAGGGTTCGATCTAATCCTGTGATGTCTAAATTTAACGTCTTTGCTGCACAACTCGAACCTCTTGTGACTCTTGTGTTCATGCAAGAGCACGAATTCTAAAATGAATCGAAAGAAACAAAAACAAAAATTAAAACTAATCTAACACCTTAAACTATAGAATTCAACTATCACATCCTCGGCAATGGCGCCAAAAACTTGATCGTAGGTTTACGTATGCTAAGTTTTACTATTTTAACCTCGATAATACTGCAAGCGCACGGGTCATTCGCGTAGTACCTAAGGTATCGATCCCACAAGGAGGGGTAATCTAATCCTAAAATCTAAGGTAGAACTAAAATGAAACTATCTAAAATAAACAAACAATGTAGAAATTAATCAATAAAATAATCAAATACGAGAATTAAATGTCGAAAATAACAAACAAGTAGTAAATCACACAGCCCAATCTAAAATCAACCTAGGAATTACCAATTAAGAGAAAGGGAGTTTTAATCCGAAATTACTGAAAATCTAATCAATTATGCAATTATCGAGTTATCGAGTCTAGACAGTCCTAGGGTGAATTACTCTCTCTCTCGAGTTATAATCTTTAAACCCTAATTAATAATCCCTAATTTAAATTATGGAATTGTGATCTCTCGATTCATAACTGACCCAAAACCTAAATTAGTTTTAAAGTTGTTTATTAACCTACCAGGAACCTATGCTCGATCTCTCATTACACAATTACATCGGTTTGATCCAATTCTTATCTATTAATTCACC
The DNA here is from genome assembly GCA_027478495.1 of Erythroxylum alaternifolium. NCBI lineage: Eukaryota > Viridiplantae > Streptophyta > Magnoliopsida > Malpighiales > Erythroxylaceae > Erythroxylum > Erythroxylum alaternifolium. Next base: position 21,067 of record JANIIA010165298.1, read on the forward strand.
TAACTCTCGTTAGCCCAAGTCGCTTATATTTACTCGGCTCACCCTCTTAGTTTGTTTCCGAATGATTACGAGTAGATATTGAATCGTAAAAATAACTCAATTAAAATACAACAAATTAAATTGCATAAATTTTAAGAATCAAAAACTCAATGTGAGTTTAAACAAAATCAACATTCACAACATTATCCTCAATTTCATATCCCAATTTCATATATCAATAAAATTGAAATAAAAATCAGAAATATTGTCAGGATGGACTCATAGAGGTAGTGACTGCAGGAAACCACTTGTTTCGAGAAGTACTTTGCATCAAGCTTCATCTCTGTATCTCTCATCCTTCGCCTCCTTCCTCGAATCTCTCATAGCCCACTAAGGTTTTTCCAACTTTACTGAAGTGAGTGCTCTATCCAAAGGCTGTTGCATCTGTCTTGTAATGTTCCTTTTATATTTTGGAAGCTCTAAGTTTAATCTGGGGTCAAAACGGTCTAAAAAATCACCCAAAACTAGAGTTTCTGTATCAGTCTGATGCAGGCCATGATAGTGGCCCTGCCTGTCACAATCGTGGCCCAAAGTACATGCACGTTCCTCTCTATCATGATCGTGGCCCAATGTGCACGATTGTGGCCAGACTCCTTTCAACTCGTCTCTTTCTGTCACGATCATGGCCTGTTATGCCACGATTGTGGGCTGTGTTTTAGCCTAAAGCTCTTCAAACCTTCTCTGTTCTTTACTATTTATCCTGAAACACTAACAAACCTATCAAGGTACCTTAAAAATATAACATTTAAGCTCAAAGACTCATACTAATCCATAAAAACAATTGAACACATAAACTAATACAAATAAAACGTAAATACACACTAAACACTCAACTCAACATTAAACACTTAACAAATTAAACCGTAAAACACTATGCAATTCATAACTATCAACATCCCCACACTTAAACATTTGCTTGTCTTTAAGCAAACAAAACAACAAACACATAACACATAATGCAATAATGAGGCAATGGTTTTGACTTCACGAAATAAATTTATTCTTAAGCACAATCCTACAAGTTATATTTAATCGTTAACAAGAAAAATATATATCTAGATGCTTTAAAATAAATATACAATTTAATCGAGATCTAAGTGTCAAGTTAGTTACCCTCTTAAATTATACACACACATTAATAATTCTTTGATCTTTTTTCATCTCCATAACTGTTACTAAGTATATTCTCATGAAAGTTCAAACTTACTACAGGTTCAGTAGATTTTTATTAAGCAAAACACACTTTTTTTATTGCCTACCTTATTATTTAAGCTGATCGTCTTTATGAAAAAGTAATTTATAAGCTACTTAAGTTAAAAGACCTCAAATTATGAATGAATGTGACAACCTATGGGGTGCTAAATTTACAATAAATCCTAAATAAGCTACATATTTATCCAAAGTCTCCTAATTCACTAACTTTGCAAGCTAATTATCATTTACAACCTACTAGACTATGCTTAAAATTAAATAAATTTCACACATTCAAACACTTCATAACATGCAACTTAACAACTATCATACACTATACAAAAGTCACATTCAAAAGCAAAAACACTTAATCAATCCCCACACTTGAACAACAAATTGTCCTCAATGTGAGAAGAGTGCACACAAACGCATAAAAGACAAGAAAAACATAATTTAAAGTAAACAGAAAAATAAACATAAAAATTAGAACTTAAGGCAAAATTAGAAAAGAAAAATAACTAAATAGAAAGAAAATAAATTGGGTTAGACATAAATCCTATGAAGATGGAGGTGGTGATAAGAGTTCACACGAGTCACTGACAGTTTATTGAAAACAAATCTAACTAGAATTACATTTTCAAACAATTTCTAAATCTACTAGTTTATGGTCCTTAGCTTGAACATACGGCCTAGAAGTGTCACTAATTCTTTGGAGACAAGGAAATCACTTCCTTTTATTTGGGAATTATTTCACCAAAATAACGCTTGCACCCATGCCTATTGACCTTAAAAGTCTCCTTGTTAGTGTTTTCCAAGTTGAGAGCTCAATGATCAAAGACTTGAATGAGTGTAGATGGTCCACTCCATCTAGATTTCAACTTCCCTAGAAATAGCCTCAATCTTGATTTGTATAATAGAACAGTGTCTCCTACTTTGAATTCCTTTTGCTCGAGATGGGCATCAAGTTATTTCTTCACCTTTTCCTTGTAGAGTTTCGCATTTTCATAAGCATTAAAACGAAACTCTTCAAGTTTGTCTAGATGTAGAAGTCTCTTTTTGCTAGTTTGTTTTAAATCAAAATTTATTTCTTTAATCGCCTAGTATGCCTGGTGTTCTAATTTGACCAAAAAGAGATATGCTTTCCTATAAACGAGCCTATATGGAGTTGTTCCGATGGTTGTTTTAAAAGTTATCCTATAGGCCCATAAAGCATCATATAGCTTTGCTACTTAATCCTTTTGGGAGTTATTCATTGTCTTCCTTAGAATTCATTTCAATTCTCGATTAACAACTTCTATTTAGTTGCTAGTTTGTGGATGGTAAGGTGTAGCAACTCGGTGGTGCACGCCATATCTTTTTAGGAGGGCATCAAAAAATCTGTTGCAAAAATGTGTGCCTCCATCACTTATTATTATACATGGTACTCCAAACTGGTTAAATAGCCATTAAATGAATTTGTGCACTACCTTCCCATCATTGGTTGGAGATGCTACTGCTTCGGCCAACGTGAAATATAATCAACTTCCACTAGAATATACATGTTCCCCATTGATGTTGGGAAAAGACCCATAAAGTTAATGCCCCATACATCAAAGACTTTTACTTCTTGAATGTTGGATAAAGGCATTTCATCCCTCTTGGAAATGTTACCTATGCTCTGGCATCGATCACATTGTGCCATATAGGTCTGCGTATCCTTAAACAATTATGGCTAATAAAATCCACTCTCAAGTATCCGGGTTGTCGTTTTGTTGACTCCATAATGCCCAGCATACTAACCTTCATGACATTGCTTTAGGATGTCTAACATTTCTTCATTTGGTACATAACGTCACATTAAACTGTCTGCACAAGCTTTATATAGGGTTGACTCATCCCATATATATCGGTTACAATAATGCAAGAACTTCTTCCTTTGTTTATAAGAGAGATTTAATGGAAGTTTACCATTGGCAACATAATTGGAGATATCTGCAAACCATGGTGTAGTCAAGCTCTCAAGTAGCATCAGAGTTTCATCAGGGAAATTTTTGTTAATGTCATTACTTTGCCTGCATTCCCCTCCCTCAAGTCTAAATAAGTGGTCTGTGACCACATTTTTTGCTCCCTTTTTAGCTCTCACCTCTATATCAAATTCTTGCAGAAGTAACACCCATCGAATGAGCCTAGGTTTAGCATCTTTCTTGTTGAAAAGGTATTTTAATGCCGTATGGTCAGTGAATACAGTTACCTTTGAACCCAAAAGATATTGTCAAAACTTATCACATACGTACACTATTGCAAATAGTTCCTTCTCTGTGATATTATAATTCAATTGTCGTCTTGTAAGGGTCTTGCTAGCATAGTAGATTGCATGCAACGTCTTATCTTTCCTTTGGCCCAAAACACAATATATGGCCTGGTCACTTGCATCACACATGACTTCAAACAGAAGTGTCCAGTCTGGTGGTGATAAAATTGGTGCTGATATTAATGCCTCCTTTAAAGTGTTGAATACAGATATACATTTATCATCAAACACGAAGGGCATTTCCTTGAATAAAAGGTTTGTCAAAGGTCTTGTAATTTATGAAAAATCTTTGATGAATCGATAGTAAAAGTATGTATGACCTAAGAAACTTTGCACACCTTTTACATTGCTTGGTGGTAGGAGTTTCTCTATTAACTCTGTCTTCGCTCTATCAACTTCGAATCTTTGATGTGAGATTTTATGCCCTAGCACTATCCCTTCTTCTACCATAAAGTGACATTTCTCCCAATTCAACACCAAATGTGATTCTTCACATCTTTAAAGCACTCTATCCAAATTAGTTAAACACATGTCAAAAGAGTCTCCAAAGACTGAAAAATCATCCATGAAAA
>JANIIA010166226.1:0-25120 GCA_027478495.1 Erythroxylum alaternifolium
TCAAAAAACGGGGTCTAACAATTATTATTATTATTGTTATTGTTATTATTATTATTATTGTTGTTGTTGTTGTTGTTGTTGTTGTTCTTGTTATTGATATTGATATTGATATTGATATTGTTATTGTTATTGTTATTATTAATTTTCGTCTTCACCATCTTCTTCTTCTTATTATTATCATAATGATTTTTTTATAAAGGTCATTTTGAAGTAGACTCTCTACTATTTAAAGGTAAGGCTGCATACTACTGGACATCTCCAGACTCTGCGTGTTTGCAAGATTTCTACTGGATTATTATTGTTGTTGTTGTTATTATTGTTGAGGCAAATCTTGTTCCTCAACTCCTTATTCTTCGATTTTAATCTTCCTTCATCTGTGACTTCAATCTTCATTCATTTGTTCTTAGTCTTAGGTTTAGAAGCCCCAGATCAAATTTTGCCATTCAATTTTTTCAATGTAAGAGTATGCTGCTTTCCATGCTGAATCGAGACTTCATACTATTCATGTTGAATATATTCCTTCAGAGTGTCCAGTTGAGATGTATGTATGGACTTAGAGTTGTGTTTTTACGATGTACTAGGATAATTTCTCTGATTTAGAGAATTATCCTATCTGCTAATAAGGAACTATTGATTTCCTAAGCTGAGCAGCTTTAATTCTTATGTAATTTACAATTACATTCCTTCCAGATTTCGTATATAGTAAAAATAAAAGCAGTTTTTAGTAAAATCCCATAATACTTTAGGATTTCTACTTCCCGCAATACCCAATTTAACAACTCAATCCACTCTGTAGGCACTCCTTGTATCTATAATATAAGTAGAATTCTAGTCCAAATATTCTCAGTGTAACAACACTGGAAATATAGGTGATCTCTACTTTCTGAAATTTTTTGGCTGAGAAGATGTAGAGAGTTTAAAACTCCATAACATCTTTCCCTAGTCCTAAGTCTATTCTTAATCTCTAGCTAACAAGTTAGAAAGGCTTTAAGCACTAGATTTCCTCCATATTAGGTTATATCAATTCATTTGATCATAATGTGGTGTAAAAATTTCAACCCAAGATTATTTGTGAACCCTTTATATTTTTCTCCCATTCATATCAATTTATCATTCTTTAACAGATTAGGATCATAATTAGGAATTATGCCCTACAATACAAAAGAACCTCTGAAATTAGTGCTTCATTCATTATTCTAGATTATTGCTTTAACTTTAGCCTCCTTAGAGAACTTAGACTATAGGAAAAGTAAATCTTGTCTTATATGAAGTGGGCTTTAAGTTAACTGTTATACTAGAATCAAGTCTCTGTCAATCCAAACTTTAGCCTATATATGTGGGTAGATAAGAGATCTCAGCCTCATAATTTGAGTGAATATCCAGGAGTGATCTCTACTAGCTTTTATCCACCAAAACTTGGAACCCTTGTTATAAAATTCATTAATCCATTTGGACAAAATTGATAGAAGTGTGTTATAATTTGAAGGACCAAAAGTGATAAGAAATTAGCTGTCTGTCTGGTTAACAGACCAACTATCCCATTCCTACTTCCTTTTCATTTTTAATGATTACTTGGAATTTACTGGACTATTATGTTGACCTCCACATTATGCCAGGTTTTGATTACTTTGGTTTTGTACTAAAACTCACCCATTCTTTTTTCATCTTGTACAATCTAATGAACCTATATATTATCATTAGTACTGCAAATGGAGGAGTTTGAGCTATATGTAAAAATTTTTAGTTTTATTAAATTTAAGTAAAAATTGATTGATTTTAATTTATCTCTAAATTTTATATATTTTTATTGTAAATAATATAAGTGTGTCTACATTAGGAATAATAACGAAATAAGTTTTTATTTAAAAATTAAAATTAAAAAATAAATTTATAATAAAAATACAAAAATATAACCAAAATACCCCTTAATCACTTAATCATTCCTAAATTTAAAGTTTGTCATAGTTTGTTAAGTTTGATAAGTATTTTTATCCTATATCTAAGTCCCATTTCAAATGCTTATTAAATTTGAGGCAATTTAGTACTTAAGTAAACCTTATTTTATTACTTATAAATAATTTACATAAAAGTTAAATAAATTCATTAATACGGAAAGGGGTTGAATATATTTTAGTTAATGCTTTAATGATAGCAATCAAAACTTTCAAGAATCTATCTCATCTTGCCAATAACAGAGACAAGTGTCAGGTTTTTGTTTCATCAGGGATCATACCTCTTATTGAAAAGATATAAAGAAAAATCGATAACTAATGTATCAAAATTCTTTCTCTTGCTGGTAGGATCTAACTTATAAATTCTGTTCTTAATTCCACATATGTGTATTATTCCTATCATCTAGTGTTTCTAAAGAGTTTGGTCAAAATAAGCGAGAAAATGCTCAGGAGTTTCCTACGACCTTATAAATTACATTTTCAATTCCACACGTGTGTATTGTTCCTATCATTTAGTGTTTCTAAAGAGTTTGTTCAAAATAAGAGAGAAAATGCTCAAGAGTTTCTTATGTTAAGAAGACATTATAAACAAATTATGAGGATCAGAGTCCCTAAGGTCTCTTGATATAAATTAGTATGGTTCAAACAGGCTATCTCAAGGTTTCCTTTATTTTATATGTTGCCATTAAAGGGAGATTAACCATAATGGATATATTTCATAGTTTCCCTTTAATAACTAAGTGTTTTTATCCTTTATCATCAAGTGCTTGAGATTATTTTTCTAATATAACTTCTCTACTCAACTATGGAACAAGATTCTAACTGTTATATCCTTCCTTGTTCAACCCCAGATGGATCAGATATCATCACATAGATCAATTAAATAGATTGGAGGAGCAAAGAGGATTCCATTATCTTTAAAATGTCATTCATGATAATCGTGAAAGGACTTAAAGAATCTTCCAAGGTAAGTTAAATAATAAGTAAAGATCCTGATGGAGATTAAAAACCTAATAAGAGAGCAACTTGTAACATATAAAGTCGTTCATCAATGAAGTAGCAATTCTATAGGTTATGGAAATCATGGCAAAAGTACTAATATGGAGAGGTAACATAGAACTCATGAATGGGATATGGACATAAGTGATTGCTTGGTACAACATCACCTACCTCACATGGTTATGAACACAAATACCAAATGAAACTTTATCAAGGGATTCTAGCTCAATTAGATAACTAAATCTAAGATGATCTCGTTATTCAAATGCATTTTTTTAGAAAATGAATAAAAATTGCATTAACTATAGCAAAAACTATTTTAACAATAAAATGGTTACAACTTGCTTCCTGATTCAGAAAATATGTCTAATAATAATAAGTTACTGTCTTTATGGTTTAAGTTCCATCTAATTTTCATCCCAATAGATAAATTGTTTTGAGCATTTTTTGCTAGTATAATAGGTCTAATTCAATTTAATATATCTTCAACTAGTTGATGCTTTTGAGCTTCCTCTCCTCTATATATATTTTTGTTTCTTTATTTTCATAGCAAGTAGATTGTTATGGTGAAAGAAATCTTGAAAACCACCCCATTCTACTTTCGATGATTTGCATGCTTGGTGATCCAGTCTAGAGTACCGTTACATTCGTAGATTTAAATAAATTCTGTTAGTATATGCAAGATTCTACTAGACACTAATTTAGAATACCTTCAATGGAAAAATAAGCGCTTTATGTCTTCATGAACTTTCTTTATACAAGACATATATGGGATCATAAAAGCAAAAAAAATAAAATCTATTTTTAGTTTTGATTTTATTTTTAATAACAAGCAAGATGATTAGGAAGCCTTTAAGATTCAAGGAATTCTTCCATAAGCGCTCAAACAATGGGACATCCCCACTAGTAGTTTAGAAGATCTTGTAGCATGATTTGTTTATGAAGACTCTTTTAAAGTTTGAAATCCAGATAGTGTTATCTTGATTATACCATTAAGTGATTTGAGTTAGATATTTAACTAAGGAAGAGAACCCTCTGAAGTTACCCAACCATACACCATTTTGAATGAGTGAGGAAACTTTGGCATTAAGTGGAATTCTGCTCCTCAGATCGATGATATAATTTCTTAGTGAAAGGGGACTAAAATCTATCTAGTTGTCATACTAGAACCTTATGCTTTCAACATTTCTTAGTTTATGTCTTATCTAAGGGTATATTAGGTTTCCTAGATTCATATGCTTAGTTAAGTGATTTTTCCTTATGTAAGTATAGTTGGATAATTTTTAGCTACTCAAGCTTTTTCTTCTTGCTTTTTTATCTTTGTAAGAACTCTTCATTTAATCAGTTATTTACTTTCTTAAATAAAATTCAAATGGAAAACTCACCCTCCATCATAGTTGAAATCCTTATGTATACTTAGGTGGTCTTTTTTATTAACCAAATTAGTTTAGATAAATGGTACGGAGATATGAATACCTATTTATATAAAAAATCACATATTTATCTACATAGTTACATTTCTCTAAATAAAATCATATTTATGAATAGTTTAATATAGTTTTTCTTAATAGCTCAGTTATGTTAAGCATAAACTGTATAAGAAGAATATTAGATGGTAATATTAAGTAATGAAATATCAATAATATAGTTTATTCTTTTTAATATTTTACATGATAAAAGTAATATTAATGAACCAAGTTATCAAAAGGTGAGTATAAATAAGATTAGTAAGAAAGGAGCATTTATGCTTAATTATTGTCAGCTTGCTTATTCCTGATTATCTTAACATTCCTTTCCTTTCATAAAATATAAGTAGAGATACTGAAGGATGTATAGAGTACATTATCCTTTTTAGTCTAACAATGATTCTTCAGGGAACAATTGGCTATGATTATCTATTATGATTCATTGCACTGCATATTACAGAGGGTTGTAACTTGTGATAAACTTAAGAGATGAAGCTAAATTTAAAGAATAAATGATTGCATGATTCCAGCTTTGAGTTGCTTATTATGTAGTAAGGATTGATTAAGTATCTTAATGGATAATCATATTTAAGTATCTTAAGAATATATGTAAGTTTCTTAAAAATGAAATAATTAATTATAACCTTCCTACAAAGTTGAGGTAATTATTATTCCAATTCCTTGATCTTTTGTGGAGCATCATAAAAGGTTTGACATTGTGATAACAAGGTACTTTAATAAGGGCTGATACAACTTTACTCTTACAATTAATGCAAGCTATTTAGCCAAGTTAAATGGTCTTGTAAAGACAAAAATATCTATTAATTATAGTTAATATTTAGTCTTAAGATGCTCTTAGAAATATGGAGGATCTACAAGAATCTTAATGGAATTAATCTTTGCCTTACTTAATAGTGAAAGGTTATTACAAAAGAAAGGTTAAAGAGTTTGAGTTTTTATAACTTAAATGATAGCTAAAGTTTCCTTCATACTTTATTTTCATAGAATAGCAGTTTACTATATAAGTTAAAGAGATAGGGGATAAAGGATCTCCTTATCTCAATCTTTTAGCGAACTTAAAGACTTTAATTGGTTCACTGTTCATAAGAATGTTAAAAGAATTGTTAAGACACACTACTCAATCTAATTCATGAACTTTGTAGGAAATCTAATGACTTCCATGACGTGAAATAAGAATCTCTAATTAATAGAGTCAAAAGTCTTATTAAAATCTATTTTGTTAACTAACTCCCAGTTTTTAACTTCCTACTAATAGTTTTTAAATAATTCTAGAGCTATTATGATTTTGTCTTCGATGCTCCTTTAGTGGATGAATGCACCATGACTTAGATTTATCAAAGAATTCATTACCTCTTTCATTCTAATGTATAAATTTTTTTTAGACAAGTTTATAAAGTACATTACAACATGCAAAGTTTTTAATATAATTAGGTTTTAGCATTTGTGGACATGTGAATGTTTTGTTTAACTACTTTAGCATTTTCCCTTAAAAAAGAATTTAAGTATAACTGAAATGATTTTTTTTGGCTACTATACTAAGATTTTTGAAAATTATAGCATTTAATCTATCAGTGGCAAGTATGTACTGACATTGAGACTACCTAGAGATTGTTCCACATTCAGTCTTGAGAATAATTGATTGAGTAGTTTTAATTTCTCTTGGTTAATTAGGGCAACTATGAAGGTGCTTATGTCTTATGAGGAAGAGTGTTATGTTTTTGGAGTTCCCATTGAATCCTTAAAGTATCTATAGGTCTATCCTAACCTTTGTGTCATATACTAAAAGAATCAGTTAAAGTTCTAATTTTTTTTGTGTTTCTTCTTATTAGAAGTGCATTATGAAATATCTTATTATTCTTGTCTCCTTCTTTGAGTCATTAAACTCTAGATTTATGTTTCAAAGTGCAACTATGAAATTTAAGTGCTTCAATGTTATTCTATAAAGCCCTTTAAAAAAACTTTAGTAGCTCATTCTTAGGATCATAATACATCTCTTGTTAGGCTATTTTAATCTTATTTCTTGGAACATATATAACTACTTATATGCTAGTGAAATTTCTTTTATTGAGTATTCTTTAATTATTCTTTAACAAGACTAAACTTTTTTGCACATTGGGGAGTATATACTTTAGTTATTACTCTACTCATGCCATTTAGTAACTACTTACTCATACCTATTTAACCCTTGAAGATAATTGTTAAATCTGAATGGGCTCTTCTACCTCTAATTTTGGCCAAGGAATAGGTGAATGATTTGAGCATATAATGGTATTAAAGTTTGCTTTACTATCAATGAAAGTAGATAACCATATAGAATTAACTAAAGCTTTATCTAACTTCATTCTAAAAAACAATCTCCACTTTGCTTATTATACCATGTGTACCAAAGACTATAATAGGTTAAAATTAGTGAGCCATGTTTTGTTAATACAAATCCTTAGATCTTCATTAGTGAAATTTTTTAATCTATTATAACCTTTTTCATAATAATAGATATTTCTATTGAAATCTCCTAATATTAGTAAGCATTTGTGATAAATTTTGACAGGTTATTAAGATTCTCCCATATTTGTCTTCAACGATCTACATGATTAATAGTATAAACCAAAGTGAAAAGTGATTGTTGATGGGAATTTGAGTAAAGTGGATGCATATATGATGATCAATCCATTACTGCTACTTTAGGTTCATCGATAACCACAATCCATCCATTATAATGAGCCTGGTGACTACTTATGATCTTCCATACCTTATGCAAAAACCTAAAACCTTATCTAAATTTTAAGGCTTTTATTTTTGGTATATAGTATACCTATAAGAAATAGTTTATTAATCGTGAGATAGTCTTTAATATTTACTATTTTAAGGGGCAATCAGATTACCTAATTTTACAATATATTATAGACATTAAAAGAGTTTATTGGCTTTCTTAAGACTTCTTCTTTGACTCTCGTCCAAGTTTATTCCTAGTTATGGTGATAGAATTCTTCTTAGGGATAGAGAATGTAGGATTGAGATATTTTATGACTTGAGGATGTTTTGAAGAAGCAAATGTATTGATAACAAACATAGCTTGTTGTGAGTTTGAGTCTTTTACTTCTATGGTTATTTTTAGTTATCTCCTTACTTGTAGTCTCTATCTCTTTCTCAACTAAATCTTTCCAGTAATGAAATGTTTCTCTAGTTGGTGTAACCGTATTGTTAGTACGGTGATCAATAGGTAAGGTTAGTAAAGGCATTGTCTATGAATGGATATTAGATAAGTTATCTTAAGTTTTTATTCTTCAAGTTTAGCTATCTCCAATACTTCATTATGGTCTCCTTTTTTAAATTTCCTACCAATGGACTTCCAATGTGTCTGTTATTGGCTTAGAGAGGGTTTTTATTGATATTTGATCATCACATCAACCTTCACCAAGTTCATTTTCCTCAAGCTCCATAATGTAGATGGAATTTGATAGTTCCTTTCATATTTCAACCTCTTTACACACTCTAGTATATCCTATTCATTTCTTGCCAATAGTAGCTTCATCTAAGTAAATAGGTTTACCTAAAAAACTAACTAAGTAACTTAGTCCACTTGTGGGATAGTATATTAATAGAATGTTGTGAATATTGATCCAATCTAAAACTTGCTTTATTTTAATCCTTTATAAATTTATACCAGACTTCCATTTCTATAGGAATATTGTCTTATTATATATATGTTAAAGCTCAACTTCTTTTAAATATAACCATATATTCTAAAGATGAATAGAAACAAATCCTCTTTATTAATAAGAACACTTTCTAAGCTAGATCTTTTCGAATTATTTTGTGCCCACATATTCATAATGGGTAAGTTAGTCTCTTGTCAATAAAGAAACCAATTAATGATAAGTATTATTTTCTTACTCCAGCTTTAAGAACTTCTAGTGGTGGGTGGATAATAATGTTCCCTTTTGAAGTGGAAGGTTGGAGATGCCTAAGTTTTTCAAATAGAATTTGATCCCTAACATTATAAAACGGAGTGAGCTTGGTTGTTAAAAGGTTAAAACTTGGGGAAAGTTGGCCTTGATAAGCATGTATAGAAAGGATAACATATAAGGGCAAGGGGATGAAGAGATTAAATAAGCCTTGTGAACCTAAAGGTTTGGAATAGGTCCATATGTGATAAGATAAGAAAGAGTGATTGTTGGAATAGAAATCCCCAAACATGGAAGGAGGTGTAGAGGTTGGTAAGATATGTCTAATGCTTTTTAAATTTTTATACCTTAAAGGTAAGAAACTTAAGAAGGAAAAAGTCGAGACTGATCATACTTATATAAGTTGTGAAAAAAGGTAATAAATTTAAAAACTCAAAGGGGAGGTGAAAGATGTCAAAAGTGAAATGGAGGATTAGGGAATAAAAATATTTCATATTTTTTAATATTTATAGTTCATTACCCATATTTTTATTAGTATATTAGTTAAATCTAATCAGGTGGTTGTATTAATAAATTAAAGATATTCCTTATATTATGTGTTTTTTAATTTACTAAATCATAAAATTAAGTCCATAATATAATTATACACTGTAAATAAAATAATAATGAGATCATAATTATGATATATATATATATATATATATATATAATACTTATTTCTTACCCTTAAATCACTCTCAGTCACTATTCTTTAACATTGCATAATATATAATAAAAAATTTGTACACATTATATTTCTTCCTTATAGATAATAGATCTCGTATAACAAATTATGGGAGATAGTTAAAAAAATGTGGATTCTATATGAAATATTACTTGTATGTTTGTATAAATGTTTGTTGTGATAATTGTATAATGATCCTTTGACTTAAGATTTCCAAGGTAAATTATATACAAAGTGCTATATTTTGATACTTATTAAAACCTATGATAATCTAAAGTAACTCATTCAGTAGTCATAAGACATGACATGAATTATATGGAGGTAATGATCAATATAAAATTCATAACCTTAAAATAATTATGCAGAATATTACATCAATCCAATTTAGTAGAGATTTAAAATGAAAAATAAGGTTGAATGAACATTTGAAAATACTCAAATGTCATTCAAATGGTTAATTATTATTATTGGACATATAACTAATATGATAAACTCAAATAGAGTGCACACTAAATTCATACACTATGTCTAATAAGAACATTGTATGATGAAATGATTGAATTATTAAAAGAAATTATGTATAAATGTTAATTGAAACTACTTTGATATTCCTAACATTTAGGTAGTTATAATGCATTATTAAATGTCAAACTTGATATAAGGATATAAATTGTATAATGAGAGAATTAAATATAAACTAAAATTTTTTAATTTATCTAATCCTAAAAGTTATTTAAGAATATAATTTTTATCCATTATTAACATTTTTAAAAACCTAATGGGAACATAGAGAACAACTAAAAATAGAAAAAAGATAATTTAATTAAGTAGTACTTTATTAAAAATTTCAAGAAACTTTAAGGTTGATTGATCAATATACAATTATTGCAAGACATTGCTCTAGAGAGAGATGCTCTCATCTCTCTAACTTTTATGATCTCTCCTTTTTGACTTGCTTTCTTACTTTCCTTCATCCTACCTTATTCAGCCTGACAAGTTGAAATTTACCACCACTATAGGTAACTAACTTTAGTGCCTTAGTTAGTTACTTACCTTTTTTCTAACCTAGATTTCTAGAATGATGCTTCCTTTTCTTTTCCTACTCTCCCTTAATGCATATTTTCAGCCACCTTTAACAAGTAGACTGCCTCAAGCTTCCATAATTAAGTTGTAGGTTACCTTAAACTCATTTTCCCCTCCTATCCAACCTACCCCAAATCTCCACTTTATATAAGAGCACCTTATTAAATTTCCGAACCCTTTGCCATTTCTTACTCAGCCCTCACAACCAACACTCAGGTTCCTAAGCCATTATAAGGTCTTATTGCTCTCTCAAAGTTATTATTCAAGTAAACTTACCTTAGATTCCCAAAATACCACTAGATCTCATTCTTGTATAGCTAAACTCACTAGTTACAAATAGTTAAAGATTGATCACCCTTTGACAAGCTAAGGTACCTATCTCCTAAATCATTATAAGGAAACACCTTAGTTGCACCATCATTTAAAGTGCTCAAGGCAAAAGCATCCAAATGACAATTAACTATGGCTAGATTTTGTATAGATAAGAAACCATTATTCCCTATAAAGGCCAAGTGGGCTTAGAAGAACTATAATAAAGATGGTTTAGAGAATATCCTTATTTATAAAGAGGATTTATTTCTCTTTAAATTCCATAACGAAGCCTATATGCAAAATATCTTGAAAGTAGGTCATTAGCACATGTAAACCTATTGAACTATAAAGATAGACATTAAGACTAGATTTAGCAGGAAGAAGCTCAAACATACCCCTATATATATCAATATTCATAATGTTCCTCTTAAATATTAGTCTATAATAGGGTTAAGTTACTTAGCTAACTTCTTTGGAAAACTTATTGAATTGGATGAAGCCACTACTTTGATGAAGATGATAAATTATACTAGGGTGTGTTATGATTACCTAAATCCATCATTATCATTAACTTATTCTAAGATGATAACCTAAATGAGGTTGAAAATGAGATTAAATATCAATGGAAGCCTTTTTTGTTAATCAACAAAAGTAATGGAGTCTAGTTGGTAAAATATTCAAGTTTAGAGGAATGAGCTCATAAGGACTAACATCACTGATGCTCAATAATGGCAAGATAAAGTAACTATAAACTTAGAACAACACTCAAATGAGAATCTTACAAAATAATAATAATCGAGTTTTAATGATGTACCTTATAAGAGGTGATAACTACCAAAGTATTAGGTTACACTTTATGAGGAATCCACAATAAAGACACTGTCATTTTTAACCTATCCATAAAAGGAGGCAAATCCAAGACAACTAATTCTCTAATAATTAAAACATTGCCTAACTAATGTCAAATGAGCAATTAATAAAGAATTTCTGTCAAACTCCTCAAAACCAACTCTAGCTACAAGCCAGGCAAAATCCCCAACTAACATTGTAGAAGATGATTTTATTTTAACTACCAGGAAAGGACTTGGATTAACAACACAGAAAAAGGCTCAAATTAGCCACTATTATCTTACATATCTATAATTGCATAGAGTATTAGGGCTTTAAATAGTTTCTATAAATAATAAATAATAAGTGACTATTTACCCACTAAAAAGCCTTTTTTTACTAGCCTCAAGAAACAAAAATAAGAGATGACCAAATCAATGAAGGACATAGATAATTAAATAGGTTTGGAAAATCTTAAGTAACCATTGATCTTATTATAACTATAAGATCATGGTTACCTATAATTCATATGTAATAGTTATGGATAATAGCCAATCTATAAATCAATTTATTCTTTTGAATTTAACCATGATTTGTACTAATCTCAATTTAAGTGCCACTTTTATTTATGCTTCTAACCACTTAAGAATAAATTGGTTCATTATGATTATATTGTTTATAAAGAATTAACTTATGAATTTTACACTATATTGAGCTTTGAGATGAAAAGATATAAAGTATTTTGTTTAGATTCAAAGAACATAAATGTAATTTAGATTATTTTATTATAGAAGTAATACCTGGTTTTCCTAAATCAAAATTTGTTGAAATGCATAGTTATTTTCATGTGACTTCTTTTTGGACTAAGTTAACTTATTTAGATGTGTTTGAACCATATAATGCACCAAATAATGTTATTCAAAGTTTGGAACATTTTTTACTCCATAAATTCATATGTCACATAGTGTTTGCTAAACTGCAGAGTAACAAATGTTCTAGAAAGATTTTAGTTTTACTTTGGTGTATAGAGCATAAAATCAAAGTTTCCATATTAACTCATATTTTTCAAACAATAGTTACTTCACTTACAAAAAAAGTAGCTATTTAGGCATGGGATTTTTTGTTATCGCTTTAGCTCAATACCTTGGTGTTGTTGTTTATGGACTAACCTCTATTAAGAATAGGACAGGACAGGTAGGATATAGTTTCACACCACCACAATGGCATCAATTGGTATCATCTCGCGAAGCTCTAGTTGACAAAACACTGACAGCCGCAAGGGACTTAATAGCGAATATGGCTTCCAATACATAACAATTCGGGATCCGTTCTAGCCATAGTTCCAAAAACGTTAATGAAGTGAATGTGACAGCATTAGAGAAAAGATTGGACGACCTTACATCCTTGGTGTGACAAGTTATAGTTACAAAGAAAGAAGAAGCAAAGGTATGTGGAATTTGTTCAATGTTAGGACACTCCACTAACGTATGTCCTATTTTGCAGGAAGAAAACGCAGAACAGATGAATGCCGTAGGAGGTTTTGCTGGACCAAGTCAGAGAAAATATGACTCATTTTCCAACACCTATAATTTGGGTTGGCGAGATCATCCGAATTTACGTTATGGAAACCCACAAGGATAGCAAAATGAATTAAATTTCTAGTAATTTAGACAACCATATGTGCCTAGACAACCCCAACAAATGACATCCAATCCTGAAGGTAAGTCTTCCTTAGAAGATATAGTTCAATCTTTGGCCACTAACACTTTGATGTTTCAACGGGATACTCAAGCCAGTATTCGGGATACTCAAGCTAGTATCTGAAACCTTGAAAATAAAATAAGCCAAATGGCAACCGCCATTAATAGATTAGAGGTATAAAGTTCTGGAAATTTTCCAGCCTAACTGAAAATCAACCCTAAACATAGTGCTAAGGCTATCATGCTACGAAGTGGAAAGGAATTGAAGGAAACACCATCGAAAATATCCAAGAGAGAAATTAAGGAAGAAGGAACAAAGGAGGGAACCAAACAGCTAGAAAAATGCAGAAATGTCAGAAAAATCTGATTATACAGCCCCCTTTTCCTAGCTGATTCACCAAGGCAAAGAAGAAGGAGCAAGAGAAGGAAATATGGGACACTTTCAGTAAAGTCCAGGTAAATATTCCTTTACTTGATGGAATAAAACAGATTCTACGTTATGCTAAATTCCTTAAGGAACTTTGCATTTCAAAAAAAAATTTGATGAGAAAGTGCAATTGGGGGAGAATGTTTCGACTATTTTGTAAAAGAAAAAGCTTCTACCTAAGTGTCCCCAGGTATGTTCACTATTCCATGTAAAATTGATGATTTGAGAATTGAAAAGGCTATGTTAGATTTGGGTGCTTCCATAAATGTGATGCCTTATGATGTTTATAAGTATTTAAATGTGGGACCTCTCAAGGAAACTAATGTAGTGATTCAATTAGCGGATCGTTCAAATCCTTATCCAAAGGGTGTGTTAGATGGTATGCTTTTTTCAGCTGACTTTTATATTTTGCAGATGGAGAGTGATGATGTATCTTCTTCAACCCCGATTTTGTTTGGAAGGTCATTCTTAAAAACCACAAGAACAAAAATTGATGTTCATGATGGGTCATTGACTATGGAAATTGATGGTGAACTAATTAAATTCAATATATGCAATGACATGAAAATTTCAGATGATGAACAACCTGTTGTTTCTGTAGATTTTATTGACACATAGGTGTAAGAAAATTCACTATTGAGTGGAAGGGATGTACTTGAAATACTCTTGGAGAAGGGCGATGCCTGAAAAGACGAGTGGACATTAGAGTATGAAAGTGAAACGATGAAGTTCCACTCATCAGAAGTCTTGGAGCATAGTGTTGAGAAGGAGTTGACTTCAAGGGAAATTGCTCCAGGTTCCTCACGAAGTCTGAGCATGCTTCCTGTTAGGCTCAAGCATCCATTCGATAATGGATAATGAACATATTTCAAGGGTCAAGCTTATGACCTTAAATAAGCACTTGATGGGATGCACCCCATCCGTATCCCTTTCTTTTGTGTGTTTTTCTCTTTTATACATATCTTTTAGGTGTTTGCTTTGAGTGTTTTACTTGTTTTCTTTAGTTTGTTTTGTTTGTAGGCGTTTGAAAAGGAAGCTGCAATCTTTCACTTCAACACTACTATCTGTTTTTTCAAAGCTACAATCATTCATTTCAAAGTTGCATATGGCGTTTTCAATCTAAGGGAGTACTTCTGTTCTCATCCCTTTTTTGTGTTTTTATTGTTTATAGACATTGAGGACAATGTTGGTCTAGGTGTGGGGGAAAGATTGGAATACATATGTGTGACTATGTGGTCTTACTTTTCTTTGATTCTCTTTTCTTTTAATTTTTCTATTCTTTGCATGCTTGTGTCGTATATTGAGCCATGAAACTTTATCATACTAGTTTGGATAAAATTAAGGGTATGCATGAAATTAAATTGGGCTATATGAGTCTAAGTTAAACTATGCTGATTAATTACAATAACCAATCTTATACACTTAGTCAAAGTTTAACATATGAGTGAGTAGGTAATATGTGGAATTAAGGTGAATTCTTGAATTAAACCTCTTGTGAGCGAATTTGAGCCTTAATGACATCATCTTTATGTCATTCTATTCTTGTATTGTGTGATGCTTCTCTAATCAGGCTTACCTTCAGAACTTGCATTGAACCAGATTGAATTTGTTTAATTACATGGTTTATGGAAATGATTAAGGCCTTCTTTATTTTAAACCCCTTAGCTTAAATGACCACCAAGTAAAGTTTTCCATTGCAAACCTCTTCAGGCCTTTAACCTTGTTATTTTGAATTAATCACCTTACATTGAAACCCAAAAATCCTTAAGCCTTACCTTGTTACAAGTTTAATGAAGTACCAAGTAAGCATTTAATGTCTATAATTTAGGGACTTTTGTTTTGTATTGTATTTTGAGATATTTTTAGAGGTACTTTTACTCATGTTTTTTTTATATATTCTACTATTGTTATGTTATTGAAAAAAAGAAAAACGAGAAAAACAAGAGAAAACAAAAAAAGAAGAAAAGAAAATTATAAATAAAGCATAGTAGCATTAGTTAGTAATGAGTAGTTGTAGTCCATTGTATTTACATATTTATCTCAGAATTTATAGTTAGTTGTCCCTCTTACTTGATACTTTGTGAATGCTTGTGATTAAACCTTTGCCATTTTTACCTTACCCCTGAACCCAGCCACATTACAACCCAAAATAAAGTCCTTCTGGTCTATAAGCTCATGTAATTCGAACGAATGATAACTAGTAAATTTGCAAGCCTATGGTTGTGCAATCTGTTAGAGGGAGATTTAAGGGAAACACTTTATCATTAAACACTTGAGCGTAAAGAGAGAAATCTGTGAGAAGAATTCACCTTGGTTTCATAATTGCCTTTGAACAAGAATGTTTTAATTTGACTTTGTTTATTTGTATCAGTGAAAAGTGATTATTATATGTGTTGCAACCTAAGTCTTGCTAGCCTAAGTTTAGTGGATTGTATGCATTTAATCTTATGAAGGAAGAATTGATAAGGTGTAGTGGTTTGGCATATTTACTTGAGGAAGAGCAAAATATTGGTGTGGGGGAATTTAATAAGATGAATAATTTTCACTATTTTGATTTCTAATTCCTTTTTATTGAGTGCAATTTGAGTTCAACCTATTGAACTTTCTCATCTTTTGTTATTAGGAAGTCTTGAGCATTCTTAAAGCTGATTATGAAGTAAAAAGTTGTGAAATGGACAAATAAGGAAACAGATACAAGCTAGAAGACATGTTGCTGACTAAGCGTGGGCACGTATAAGGAAAAACGTGTATCTATAGAATCTGATTTCAAATCAAATTTGATCCACCCAACATATTTATGATTTTGGAAATCAAATGTTGCCTTATTATTGGGGATCTGTAGCCTGAATATCTGGGAATTGCATATGGTAAAGATTACGAGAGGAAGGAAGAGAAAGAGGATTGAAAATCATTAAAAGGATTCACTGTTCACACGAATTATTGTTCACGCAAAACCTTAGGCTGAGTTTTACATTTTTTCTGTAGCTTCTTTTCTTTTATGGTTTTTCTGGTTTTAGATTAGAATTTTATACATTTCAGGAAAGACCAGGGATGGAGAATTTATCTTTTGTTATTATTTTATTTGTTCTTACTTTTGTTATGAGTAGCTAAACTTTTCTTCTTAGTTGAAGTGAACCTCGTTATCATCTGTTATGGTGAGATGCTAAATAAAAGTTTCTTTCATTGATGAATTGTTGGCTCTGAAATATTTTTTTTGTCGAATTAAGCATGGTAGTTATGGCATAAGCGTGGAAATTGAATTTTTGCCTTAGCATGAATTATAAGGTTATGATAGAAATATTATTGGAGTTAATTAATTTTTGTGTTAGTAGAATTTTATTTCACTAATTGGTGAAATTAATGTCTTAAGAAGGAATAAGGGTAATTTTACCATGTCACTATGTTAAGAAAGTCAAAAAGCATTAAGGGAAGGGTAAGTTGGACTTTTAATACTCATTAAGGGTAAAATGGGTAAATGAAAAGTGTTGTCTTGCTTTAAGAAGGATCAAAAACGAAATTTAGAGAAGAAAGGAGTGAAAAAAGTGAAAGAAGAGAAAGAAAGGAGAGAGAGTTGTGAGAGAAGCTAGGAAAGGAGGAAAAATTTTGGAAATTTGGAAGGAAGAAGAAAAGAAGAGGAGATCAACTTGTTAAAGGTAAGTTTTCATCTTTCTTCTTGTTTGGTTTGACAAAGGAAGTAGAGAAAATGGGTTTTGTGTTGGGAATGAATGTGGAAGAAGATGGTTTAAGGGGAACCCATTTGATCTTAGGGTTTTCAAATTAGGTTTTTCGTTTTCTATTCTAGATGGACTATGGGTAGGTTAGGTTTAAGTTCAATTATAGCATTCCTTTGATTCTTGAAGATTTATAGATTTTGATTTGAATATGGATTAAATGGAAATTGGTTTAATTGAAGGGAATCAAGAAACATTACACAAGAGCAAGAGGAAAGATAATCTTAAGCCTTGATCTTCAGCAAAATTAGGTGGGTAATTTATTTATAGTTATTGTGTAATGAGCAAAATGCCTTGTGTGCGTGTTGTTTGTTAAAATGGTTTGCTTTGAAATATTGTAATGGAAATTGCTTTATGATGTATGTCATGTAATAAATATTTGAATTTTGAGTATGATTATACTATGCCTTAAAATTATATCATGGCATTTTGATTAAATGGAAAGAAAAAGAAGCACGAAAATACAAATTGTTATCGATTGAATTTAGCATGAGATTTTATTGTGTTTGGATGAGAGAGGAACAGGTTCGTAGTCACGTGCACGTCAACATAAGCCCTCCCCCAGCTGCCCGCTTGTGGCACATGAGATCTGAAAAGTGGACTCGTTTTGTACGCGGAGTAAACTTCAGTTTCTCTGTTTTGTTCCACGGGACCCTCGAGGCATTTGCTTGTGCATTTGTAATTATGATGTGTTAAATTATGATGAAGCTGAGTGTCATGCATTTATGTATGGAATTATGAAATGTAAATTGGAACCGTAAGTGCCAAACTGTCAATTCTAGATCGAGATAGTAAGGGTATGCCTATATGAATGTTTACATATATGGATATGTGTTTGATTGTGTGGCTTATTGCCGATGGCTATAAATATATTAGCAACTGAGCTGTGTAGCTCAACCCAACATTTTCCACTCCTCAAGTGTAGATCGAGAAGATCAGTGATCCTTGCAAGGCATCAAAAACTCCAAGATAGCTAGAAGTCTTTTGTATTAAGTTAGTGAACATTTTGGATAGCTTTAGAGGTATGTCATACATGAGCATCTTTTGTATTTTTTTGTTTCAAGTTTTGATGTGTATTTTGACATGTAACAAACTTTGACTGTGTTTAAAAATGAGAAAGTGAGATTAAATTCCTATCCATGTCTGATTTTGTTATATTTGAAGACTGGGGTTATAAAGCGGATATGTGCATGTTCCTCTCGGTCAAAATTGATAAGGTTGTACTAGAGTAGCATGTTAAAATTGAGAGATTGTGTTCTAAACGAAAAAGGGAAAATATAGAGGAAGACAGACGCAAAGGGAAAATACATATGAAAGGAATCGTCTGTGCTGACGTCACGTACAGACGCAAAAGAGGATATAGAGGAAGAGTATCGCACACAGACATAAATGAGAGGTAGACGCAAGAGATATAGACGACACGTCGTAACACAGACGCAAGGAATTATCTGTGATGACATCACACACAGACGCAAATGAAAGAGAGTTACAAATGAAAGGCAAACGGTAGAAGGTCAAACCTAGACGAAAAAAGTCAAAGACAGACGATAGAACATAAACGATAGACCGAGCACAGAAGAAGAAGTTAAGAAGTTATGTTAATCAACCCGAAGCATATTCATACGTAAATTGGGGACTCACCAACGCTATCCTTCGACAGATTTTGATTGGAATGGAGATGAGCCAACAATGGGGCTGGTTTGAATGCAAGTGGTTGTGTAAAAGTATTGGTATCCAGATGCGATAGTTGGGCTCTGAAAATGGGGTCTGACATATTCCCTCTTAAGAAAAACTAAACTAAAGCACTTGAGGGCTCTAGTTTGAACCTCTCTTTGTTATAAGTCTTGTTTAGTTGTAAAAACTAGCTTAATTTTGTGGCTAGCATTTAAATAGAAATTGAGAATATTGAATAAACTCTCATTTATGAATTTACCTTCTATAGCTACTTTTTATTCCTTAAACCATATAAAAGCCATAATTGTAACACCCCTATGGGGAACCTACAACCATCAACACACTTAGCAACCAAATTCTTGTACATGCATTCAAGGTATACAATTCTATTCCATACTATACATATACACATTACAAAACTTCTCATTGCTTAACATTGCATTTAACAATAGTAAAACATCTTCACATTTACATGGTAATCCAAAAGAAAACATACAATTTCTTTTAACCATTATATGTACATTCGTCTTTAACTAAAAACACTTTCCAAAAGTACTTTTTCTTCTATTTGTTGGGCTTAGTCCCTGCAGATGTTCCCTGTACCTCACTCCTATGACTTGGACCTACATGGATTAACACCCATGCTAAGCTCGAAAACTTAGTGGGGAAAACACTTAGTTTGAATGACCACTTACAGTAGTCATCTGCCAAGCACATACATTCATGAACATCACATAAATATAAATAATAATGGCATACTTAATCAAATAAATAACGTAAACATGCTTCAATATTTTTTTTTCATATACCATAAATTCACCTTCAAAACTCAAACATTGATATTCAACACTCA
The DNA here is from genome assembly GCA_027478495.1 of Erythroxylum alaternifolium. NCBI lineage: Eukaryota > Viridiplantae > Streptophyta > Magnoliopsida > Malpighiales > Erythroxylaceae > Erythroxylum > Erythroxylum alaternifolium. The sequence goes on from JANIIA010166226.1 coordinate 19,676, forward strand.
ATGATGCAAATTATCAATACAAATGCAAATGCTTATTCATATACTGATTATTTATGTTGTCATGCTGTATTTCTTATCTATATCTCTTTACTTTACATTCTATGTTAGACCTGCACATTTTCTGTGGGTGTGGATAACGGGTGTTGTGGATATCTGAAGAAATCAAAATGTGGATACCCAAAGGTATCAAACGGTGGATATCCAAAAGTATCAAACTGTGGACATTAGTGGTGTCAAATTGTAGCAGCTTTACTGTAACCCTACAGGCATGCCCATCTATCCACCATCAAGATAATAGAGCAGGCATTGTAACATTTCCTTTAACCATTTGCCAATTTCATAATTTAAAAATTGACAAGTTATATGATATCCATTTCAAATCATAAAATTAGTATATGCGTTCATACATGAAAGTCATAACTTACCACCATTAGGAGGGTGTCAAAATCACACTTTTATAATCATATTATATATATAACCAATAAATATGCATACCAATCATTTATATACAAGTAAGTCTTCTTTGGAATGCATTATGCTCAATCTTAAATTTCAATGTTCAATCACCCAATTCATACATGGTAAGTCCTATTTCATTTATTTTTAGGTGGTTGAAAGGTCTTATACACATTCAAAAAGATTCGGATAAGATTCCGTAAAAATCGGAAACAAAAACAATGCCATAGTGGTGACAGACACTCTCTCTCCATTCATACCACTACTTGTTCCTTAATGTGCATATAGAAAATTTCAGAACTGGGTTTCTAGGTCTTCTAGAAATTTTTTCCTCTTTGTCTATAGTTTTTATATCACTAAGAATCAAGCCATTTAGACTTCTATAGCATGAGATATAAGCAAAATATCACAAGCTGCTCAGGGGCAGCATCAGGTCACTTTTTTTTATCTCAATTTCTAAGGTCATAAAATCAGAATTAAGTCAGAGTCCCTTCAAGAGATATTTATCTCTATTTCTTAGGTTTCATATGAAACTAAAATCACACAATTTGGGGGTCTATAGGCTGAGTTATGACTCAAACAATGTGACTGACACCCTAGATAGAATTCCACTACACAATACTCTCTTGTCATATGCAACCACTTCTATCCAAGATAACACTAAATCAACATCTCAAAAACAATTCCACATCTAAATGAATCTTCATATCCATTCAATCATACACAAATATTGAAATCAACTAAGTGAAGTCCCAAACCTTAAAAGTGGAAAAGTAGTTCTTCTAATGCTTTTCCTTTCCTTCCTCTTTGGTTTTGTTTGAATCACCAAGTGAAAAATGATGGGATGAAGAAGGTGAAATGTAGAGGAGAAAAATATGAAGTTAAGCCATGAAAGTTTCGTCCATCTTCCCTCTCCATATGTTTTTTCATAAATTTTCTAGTCGTAGACACATATTTCAATCCCATTGGACCATATGTCACAATCCTATTAAACCATATGTTATAATCCCATTAGAATATGTGTTACAATTCTATTGGACCATGTGTTACAATTATATTAGGCATACTTGCTTATTATTATTGGTCACACATGCCTTAATCTAATTGGTCCATGTGTTAACTTTATAAAAGTTGCATATTAGTCCTTCTTCTTCCCTTACTTCCCACATTGCCTATAATCTTATAAATTAATTTCATTCCCCTATGTCTGAATTTTCTAATGTAATAAATTTCATGCAATTTGATTAATTATTCCGTAAGTTATATCCAAACACTATAGACTATTTGAAGATAGGAACAGTAGCCAGAGCTCAACTTCAAAACAGAATTCAAAGCTCTTAGAGGCAAAATCATATTTCGATTCCTTCATTAAAGTTTTAGAACTATATCTTTAGTTTAATCTCAAATTGGAATTATCTAATTTGGAGGTCTACAGGCTAACATATGGCTAAATTATAGAAATTTGTTCAGTGGAACCTATCCATTCAGCAAGATACACATCCCAAATCAACTAACTTCGGTCTTATTATGCAAGCGCAACATAAAAATATATCCAATTTAACCAAAAACATCCCATTTATTTATGGAATACTTATTTTATCGATTCCTCTCACATCAAATTCATAAATCCAAGCAAAAATATAAAAAATTTCCATACATATTTCGTGTCTAAATATGTATGTCCATCTTGAAGCGAACAAATTATCCATTTACCCTTGTCTTTTACATTAAGTACCACTATGCCTTACTATACTTAAATGTACTTAATTCATTATGTTCACTTCTTAATGGACCCCATACATGCTATAATACTTCCATGGTATATGTTAGGGCGTTACATTAACCACCTCCTTTTTTTATTATTCTTTTCTTTAATCCATGTGGAATCTAAGCTACTCATTTTCAATATTCACTAAATATGTCTTTGGAACAGCTCTCCACTTTGGATTATATTTTATACTAATAGGAACTAGGAAGTAGGAAACTTGACTTAGTTGATGCTTAGCTCTTTTGTTTATTACATATGGAAAGAAAAAACTAACATGAATTCTAATAAACAAAACAAGAATTTATAAAAACTTTTACATAAGATAGTTCAAAGGATAAGAGAAACTAAATGGATAAAAAAATTCTCATCCAAAGCTAGGCATCTAACTAAAACCTATATAATTACATCTTTATTCTTGATGGAAATTAATTTTAACAAACTATGCGACTCTAGACCTTTTATTTACTTTTGATTTTTCTATTAGAGAACTTGTTTTAATATTATTACACTTTTGTGTAGCTAGAATATCTAATTCTCTGTAGGACTTGGTTAGATTAGATATGGATCTTATTTTGGCTAGTTCATACATTCTTATTTCTTTTATTTGCAATATATTATTCATATCACTCACTAAAAAAGGTATGATGGGAACAAATGTCATACATTAAGGAATTTATGAAAGAAGGAAGTTAGAATAATTCAATTAACAACTTCAAATTTTACTTAAAAAGTTTTGATTCGAACTAGTGGGGAAATACAAATAAATTAAAATTTGGAAAGTTATTAATGGTAACATTATTTATTTTGGCTACTTGTGCTACTTCATGCATATCTATACGTATGCTTAATTCAAAACTTATCAAAAATTAACTAATTGTTTATTGTCTTTCTTGTAGGTCGTGTTCTGTGTTGAAGAGCGTCGATAATTGTTCCTACTAGATTAAAAAAAATCAATTCTAGGTATCCATACAAAGTTGGTCCTTGGAGTTCTCTTTGTTTGATAGTAGAGCCTAATAAATGATTAGCATATGATATACTCTTTTTATAAAGCTATGACCTATGGTGATATGGAGAAAATGTGATGCTTTTTTGTTTATCAAAAGGATTGATATTAAATAGGAGCAAGTATCAAGCCTTTATGCTTTTAAAGAGACCTATAATGATTGTGAGTTTGTTGTATACCATTTTAATGAGAAAGAGGCTTATATGAATGAGAAGGAGGTTGTAATAATGGTTTTGCATAATAATGTTTTTTACATAATGATTTATATGTCATCTTTGTCCATATGTGATATTGCGAAAAATGGTTATGATGAAATTGAGGTTAATTGTTCTTTTTCAAGAAAAGATCGAGGCTTCAATGGCTTAAGCAATATTATAATTTGTAGGATATGAAAACATTAGTAGCTAATTGTTTATTGTCTTTCTTGTAGGTCGTGTTCTGTATTGAACAGCATCGATAATTGTCCAATCTCATCTATCTTCTTTGTAGTTTATGATTGTTCGTTTATTAAGGTAATTAGTTCAACTAACTAATGTCTACAATATGATACGTATTGTTTTTGTCTTTGCATTTTTACCTCTAATAATGATTGATGACTTTTTAGGCTGGTGTCTAATAATGTAAGTATTTATGTTTGGGAATTTGTTAAAATTGAAAGATAAAGATTTGAACTTCCATGTGATTAATTCAAACTTAGTATTAACATAAGAAATGCATGTAATTGACATGACAATTATTTACATAATAAACCCCTAGGATGGTATATAAGCTGGAAGCTCGTGACGCAGCTCCTATAAGGCATATTGGTGAAAATTTCCACAAGCATAGGAGTCACAGGGAGAAACTTTCGTGTACACAATACCACATACCATAGTGCTTGTTTAAAATCAAACTTTGGAAATGAATTTCTAGGTGATTAATTCAAACATAAAGACTTGAACTTTAATGTGATTGCTTCGATCTAGTATTGGAATTAATATATGTCAATAAAAAATATTTTTTTGATCTTTTTAAGAAAACTAATTTTGTTTATTCTAAACTAATTTCCACTCGTTTATTTTAATATAAAGTTAGAAAAATCAAGTGTAGGTGTTTTTGTTTACTTCTTAATGTTACTTTTTACAGGATATTGGTTAGAAAATTGTTTTATTTAGCTGAACATGTTGTCCATCAATTAAGTCAATATATCGATAAGCAAAGTACAGTTCATTTGTAGGATGCTTATAGGTTATTAAGATATATTAAGGATTATAAAGGTCAAAGCCTTATCTTTCCTCATAAATTCTTCTATAAAGTAGTAAGGTTCTTATGACTTAGAATGTGGTGATTGTCTAATAACTAAGGTGGAATTGGTTGTGATTGAGTTTTCTATTTGTGAAATCATTTAGTGGGATAGGTTGGTTTCAATTTGGAGGGGAAATGGTTAGAGACCTCTAAAAACTTAGGGGAAATGATGGATCTAATGATCTATAAAGTAAAGATTAAATGTTCTGTAAGATTAGTATGGATACTACCATAATGATTATTATATCTAACTATGCAACCACTTTTTTAAGTAACAGCTTTGCAGAAATGAGTAATGATAATAGATCTTGGATGTAGAGACGATTAACACCCGATGGTTTTATTAATCTTGAGTTTGCAAAAGAAGTTGAAGCTTTTATTGACTATGCATGTTCTCAACCTACATATATGGATGGCCTAAAAATTAGATGTCCATGTCAAATGTGCAAACATATTTGTTTTCTTCTTATTGATGAAGTGAATCTCTATTTGTTAAGAAAAGGGTTTGTTTTAAATTATTTTGAGTGGTCATGACATGGGGAGCCATTAATTTGTATCACCTTAAAGGGTAACGAAGTAAACTCGTCAATAAATGTGGATGGGTTTGAAGGGGACTGGATTTATAACAAATAATATGGATACTACTAAAAATCCTTATACCCAAATGGTTTATGATGCAGTTGATTATACTTTTAGGCAAATATGGAAAATCTTAAAGAAGAACTAAACCCACAAGCAAAAAGTTTTTTTTGACTTACTAAAATCAGCTAACTAAGAATTATGGCCAAATCGTGAGACCATAACTCAATTATCTTCAATTGCTTAAATATTGAACATAGAGTTTAAAGGGAATATTTTTAATCGAACTTTGGTTAAAATTCTTGCTTGGTATAATGAATCATTACCTCTTGATCATACAATGGTTGATAATTTC
>JANIIA010166436.1:0-25114 GCA_027478495.1 Erythroxylum alaternifolium
CGAGTTATGGTATTAGGATCTTTAACATATTTACCTTCACCATGAAATTCTAATCTAAATATTTCTACTATTCTAGTCATAAAGTTATCAGGATCTTAATATACTTCTTGTTTAGTCTCTTCATTTACATTTTGCCAAAATCTCTAAGCACTATTTAATAAACTTTTTTCCATAAATCCTTTGGTTGTTTCAAAATCCATTTTGTTTACTACAACAGCTATTCTTAATGCAGTTTCCCATTTATCAATTGCTTCTTCTATATTAGCAATACAATCTAGGTCTAAATAAATTCCAAATGGATTTATTATATCAGCTTTCATCTTTTCATAAGGTGTATACTTATCAGAATTAATTCCTGTATGCATTAAACCAGCATATCCTGTAACAGGTCTATCAAAACTTTAACTTTGTTTAGATCTAATTTTTGGTTCTGTACTGGTACTAGGAGTATCTGTTATATTTGGATTTTCTGTTTTTATTCCTGTAGGTTTATTATCAATAAAATTATCTTTGAGATCTAAATTTCCAATTTGGGTTATCAGATTATCTACTTCAGGTATAATATAATTTTCATTGTCAGAACTGCTTTCTGACATCTTTTAATTTTTCTAAATGAAGAACAAAAGGAATTTTCATCATCTCTTTTCTTTCTTCATCCTTTTTCTATGGGATCATTATTTGTTTATCTTTATCTTTTTTCATAGTCCGATGATTTATTAATGATTCTATATCTAGTGTTATTTGTTCACAGTATTGTAAAATCTTTTGTCCATAATAAATTATTGTTTTCTGAATTTCAATTAATTCTTTATCTATTTTTAATGAATCTTCTTGGTCCTTTAAAATTTTAAACTCAATATCCATTGTGAATAAGAAAATAGTACAATAATAGTATATCATACAATAATAATATATCAAAACTTAATTCAATACTAACAATCTGTCCAAAAAGCATCTATATACGTGTAAAGCCTCTATGTACGTGTTCAATAATAAGTGTTGTCTTATAAAAAATCTAGAACAGTAATTTTATTTTTCTTGTTTATAAACATGTAAGGTTAGAATGTAACTGACACGGAGCGCTCAACTTTTGTACTCACTCTCTGTAATATACTCTATGAATCAATAAACACTTTCTCTTTTCTATACTACTTCTATATCTTTCAGAACTCTATTCGAGAAAAACTCCAAATGTCTTCCTCTCCTACTTCTTACGCTTGAAGGTAGGAAACGAAATCAGGCTGTGCTGGGTATTACTGAAGGAGTCACAGAAGAGTTACCTATAGCAATATAGGTTGGGGCTAAAACACTCGGTAAAAGCTTTGTTTGTGCAACCTCGTAATATTTTGGTCAAACCGAAGTCAGGTACGGAAGCATGTTGGACCTCTTCTCTTATTATTGTTCTGTCATGAAATAGAAATAGTATAGAAAAATCTATTTAACATGAACACCGAAGCCTTTGGAGAATAAGTAGTTTGTTTAGATTTGTCTACTGAAGAAAACATAGATATTTTGATAAATGAAATATCATCTCAATATCACGCCGAAATAAAAAATGATCAAGATAGAGATACTAGACGACCAAATTATAAACCTATAATGTATTTTATGTTAAAAAAATACAAATTTTAGAATATATCAAAAACTCTAGACATGGCATGAAAACTGTAATAGATTTTCACTTTGAGAAACAATTAGGAAAAGATAAATTAAATTTAAATGAAAATAAAAATGAAGAAAATGCTAAGCTAGATATGATAGATAACACTAAAATTATAAGGGTTAAACCTATGAGATATAATGAAATAGATCAACACGAGTTTAAAATTCAAATAAAAGAATTACTAGATTTTGGTATATATATATGTCGATCGATACTTATATATTTATATAGCGAACGCGTATATACAGTAATGCGTACCTGCATTAGTTAGGCTTTTATATCGAAATAACTGAGTGGATACGTTAGATTAGGTATTGCATACATGCATTGGTTATTGCATAACTGAATGTTTTATTGATAAATTTCATGCTTAATAATTTGGAATATATTGCAATGTTTAATTATGGGAAAGAAAAGATCTGTAGGATGTGCCACCTAATAAGTATGCATCAGGACCAGATGTGCATTGGTTATGACTATGAGAGTTGTTTTGTTTATGATATTGAGATATGTTATAGGCTAATCCTGGTTGATGCTTGGCTCCCGATCAGATCCTTGTTTGTGATGCTTATAACTTTGGATGCTTTGAGCAAGGGCTGGTCTGTTGGTGATGCTTGGCTCCCCGTAGCCCCTTTGAATTAAGAGAGCCTTATGGCTACATAAGTATAGAAGCATGGCTGGGCTGTTGGTGATGCATATCTCCCCACAGTCATTCGAGGTTTAAAGTTGTGAGGGCTTACCCTTAGAGATTAGGTTCCTACAGATATTCTTCCCCACAATTTATTTATGTCGTTGATGTGATTGGATATATAGAATGACGTGTATGTATATTGATATTCATGTATAATTGTGTGTATAACAAGATATCGTAGAACGATGTGAGCTTACTCAGCGAGTTCTAACTCCCCTCAGCTTTATTTTTTCAGGTCAACTACCACCGACTTCATAGCAGGTCAAAACAAGAGTGGACATTTGGTCTACTAAGGGGCCGTTAGGTTCCACTCATGTTTTTTTGTTGCAGTTTTTAGTTTTAGTTTTAGTTTTCTATTTTTAGTTTTTATTTTTTAAATGAAAAAAAACATGTTTAATTTTTAATGTCAATATAGTTATTTTTTACTGATGATAATTATATATTAGATAAAACATAAATGATAAATTATTTTAAATTAATTAAATTTATTTTAATCTATTATATTTATTTAATTTAAGTAGAAATGTTAAATAAATTATTAAATTTAATTATTCATACTTTTAATTAGTATAATGTAATATTAAATTATTCAAAATTCTTATTAATAATTAATATCTTAAATAATTAAATAATATATATTTAATTAATAATAAGTCAGATTATAAAAAATAGAAATATAAAAACTAGTTTTGTGATTTTAATAAATTTTGAAAACTAAAAAACAAAAAGATAGAAATTGAAAATGTAAAGAAACATATTTTTCTTATTAAAATTGAAAACAAAAACATAAACTAAAAAGTGCTGTCATTTTTAGATGAGGTAGAGCCTCGTATTTTATGTTCCATCCCTGTTCATCATTATTATGTTACTAGCAGACATAGATTGTGCAAATGCGCAGTCATAATCCAAATAAATATAATTCCCACTTAATTTAAAATTAAAAAGTATTGTATAAGTGAATATAGTGTAATTTAAATTTTTAAGGAAAAATAGAATTGTGATGGAAGATAAAATTTTGTTAAAGAAAAGGGAGAAAATATAATAGTTAGATTATTTCAAATGAATTAATAAAATAAGTAAGTTAAATAGAAAATTTCAATTTTAAAAAGTTGGAAATTTATAGTAACTATTGAATAAAAAATAAATTGATGAATAAATTAAAAAGATAAATGGATGAAATATGTGAGTGAATATTCTAAAATTTACATCATAGTTTAGTAAAAGTTTACAGGAAAAAGCGTAAATAAATGTGTTATAATATTTTAGTACATAATTTAAAAATGAAGATATAATTTTAAAAAAATGTATACAAATATAAGGCCTGATTTTGAAATTTTAAAGGAGTTATAAGTGTGATAATTGTGATATGTTATTTTTATGAATGGCTAAATATGTATAAATAAACATTGTTAATTTTTAAAATTTGTAAGTAAAAATTAAAATTTGTAAATGTGTAAAAATTTGTTGTAGAGAAAATAAGGAAAAATATAAGAGTTAGAATATTTAAAATGAATTAATAAAATTAGTTATTAAAAATTAGGAAAGAACAAATAAAATAAAATTTGTAAGCGTGTAGTGTGACTTAGATAAGAATAAATAAATGAATAATAATAATTGAGTTAAAAGTTAAAAAATTTAAAAAGATTATGAGTCACGGTAAGTCACACTCATGACTGAAATTCAAAGAAATAAAAATGTTATAATATATGAAAAAAGAGTCACGGGTGTGACTTAATAAGTCACGCCTGCGACTGAAATTTAAAGAAATAAAAATGTTATAATATATGAAAAAAATGAGTGACCTAATAAGTCACGCCCATGACTGAAAGTAAATCCCTAAAGTTGTGCAGACTTTCAATTCAGTCGCACAACCAAATATCACGCCTGCGTGAGACGCAGCAAGACCCAAGAAGAGGAGACCAGATCAGTGAAGACGTAACTGTTAGTGAATATAATTAGATTAGATTGATTTGTATATTTAGGATTCAAATACCGTTGTCTCTAGCTGTTACTTATATTACGGATGTACATACGTAATTTTAGGCTAGAATAGTGTTAGTATCCTTGTATAAATACATGTAAGTAAATAGAAGAAAAAAATACTTTCTCTGATTTTGGCATGGTATCAGAGCTGGGCTCTTTTATCATTCGTTTTTACCAAAAAAACTTGGAACCCTAAAATTCAAAATCCTATTACTATGTCGAACAATCCTCCTGTTCTGCCCTCCACTGAGAATGGATCAACATCTGCCATTAATACTGGGTCTTCATCTTTGATGAATGAACTCAATTCTGCCTTAACTCCTGAGAAACTAGACGGGTCCAATTACACCGAATGGTCCATTAACGCACGAAACAAATTGCGTGGACGCAAGAGGTGGGGATACGTTTCTGGTGTGAAATCCGCACCTACTGATAAAAGTTCTGAGGCGTATGAGACTTGGGAGGACGAGAATTGCCTCGTAAAGTCATGGTTGTTAGATTCAATGACCAAGGAAACGAGAGCCTTATTCTTGCGTTTGCCCACGGCGAAGGACATCTGGGAGGTAGCGAAGGAGACTTATTCCGTCAGTGAAGACGCCTCCAGAGCTTATAAGCTCCATTGTGAAATCATCGGTTTGCGCCAAAACGGAGGTTCTGTTATTGCGTATTTTGGAAAGCTGCAGCGCTTATGGCAAGAATCGGATGCCATTCAGATGTGCCAGATGCAGTGTGCTGCTGATATTGAGGTTTACAATAAAATGGTAAATGCTCAACGTGTTTATATGTTTTTGGTTGGTCTTGATGCAAGACTAGATGGAGTAAGGGGACGAATACTTTCCACTACTCCTCTTCCTAGTCTACAGAGTTCATATGCAATTGTTTGCTCTGAGGCAAATAGGCAGGAGGCTATGATGGGTGGTGGATCTGCAGAAGGAATGGCTTTAGCTGCGAAGAAGATGATGCATAAGAAAGATAAAGGACAACGATATTGTACGCATTGTCATGCTGATAATCATGTTGTCGAGAAATGTTTCAGGTTACATGGATTCCCTGACTGGCACCCCAAAGCCAGAATGAAGAACGAGGGAAAAAATGACTTTGTGAAGAACGATGATAAAAGGGATACTGAGAAAGTTGCTACTGGCTTTGCAGCAAGATCAGGTATATCTAAGTCCGAAATTTCCTCTGCTGTTCTTAGTAATACAGACTGGATTCTAGATACCGGTGCATCTGACCATATTTCTTTTGATAGAGATAAGTTTGTTAATTTCTCTACCTCTGTTGTAAAAACAGTTATCGTTACTGCTGATGGTGAAACTTCTAAGGTAGAAGGCATTGGTAATATCCCAATTTCTAATTCCTTGATCCTTGAAAATGTACTTTATGTTCCTACCTTGAATTGTAACCTTCTATCTGTTAGCCAAATTACAAAAGCCTTAAACTGTACGGCCTCATTCTCTTCTTCCATATGTCTATTTCAGGACAACACAAATTTGGAGACGATTGGCAGTGGTAGGCAAAAGGATGGATTATACTATCTTGATGACTCTCCTGGTTCATCTAATTCGGTTGTTCTCTTTGCTAGCAAAAATAAAATTGATCAGAATAGGCTTAGTATTTGGCTTTGGCATAATAGATTAGGTCATCCTTCTTTTGGATATCTCAAGCATTTGTTTCCCTCTTTATTTGATGGATTGTCATTATCTGAATTTATCTGTGAATCTTGTACTCTTGCGAAGAATAAAAGGAATATTTTTCCTCAATCCAATTCCGTGTCTGTGTTGCCTTTTGATTTAGTACACACTGATGTTTGGGGTCCTGCTCCTACAAAAACTCATAATGGAATGCGGTGGTTCATTAGTTTCATTGATGATTATAGTCGTGTTACATGGATTTTTTTAATGAAACAGAAAAGTGAGGTTTCATGTGTGATTCGAAATTTTCTTGCTATGATTCAAACTCAGTTTCATAAAACTGTTAAAGTATTGCGTTCTGATAAGGGTGGGGAGTATGTATCAAATGATTTAAAACAGTTCTTAAATGAAAAAGGAATCATACATCAAACTACTTGTGTTTATTCCCCTCAGCAAAATGGAACTGCCGAGAGAAAGAATCAGCATATTCTCAATATTACTCGTTCTTTGTTGATTAGTAGCAATGTGCCTATTTGTTTTTGGGGTGAAGCTATGCTGAGTGCTATGTATGTGTTAAACAGAACTCCTTCAAAAGTTCTGAATTTTGAAACTCCTTTAAGAAAACTTTCTGAGAAACATGAACTTCCTTCTATTGTACATTTACCTCCAAAAGTTTTCGGATGTGTCTGTTATGTCCATGTTCATTCACATCTAAGGAATAAATTTGATGCAAGAGCTTTAAGGTGCGTGTTTTTAGGTTATGGTGGGCAGACTAAAGGTTATAAGGCATACCATCCTGAGACTAAGAAAATGTTTATTTCAATAGATTGTGCCTTTAACGAACAACTTATTTTTTATGTGCCTACTGCGCCTCCACTTCAGGAGGGGACTGAGTCTGATGAAGTTGATGCTTCAAAAGAAAAGGTCAAGGTTGATGTTATGTTGTTCGATTCTATTTCTAATTCTAATTGTTGTGATTGTATGCCTAGACATACTGAACCTGTGATCCCTGTTTCTGTTCTACCTGAATCTAGTGATGAACCTGAAATCAATATTACTGAGGGACGAGGTTTAGTTAATTCAATAGGTGGAAATGCAGGGGTGGTTGAAGATACTAATACTGAATTCATAAATCAATCAGTGCTGCAAAACGAATTAACTGATCAGGAGGGTTCGGATGCTGAGTCTCTTGATAGTATACTCTCTCCTGATGCTCAACCACAACCATTGTCGCCAGATCAGGTATTTGACTCTGTTCCTGAAATTTCTGAACCTATTGCCTCTCAAATTGAAACTGTTGAAATAATTGAACCTGAACCAGAGCCTAATATTGGTTATTCTTTACCCCCTCGTGTTAATAGAGGCAAACCACCCATACAGTATGAACCCGAAATTTCTTCCAAATCTAAATACCCGATTGCGAACTACATCTCTACTCACAGGTTGTCAAAGTCTTATGCTTTGTTTGTGTCAACACTTTCCTCTGTCTCTATTCCTAAGAATGTGCAGGAGGCGTTGGAAGACTCTAGATGGACCGAAGCTATGGAGGAGGAGATGGAGGCATTAGAAAAGAATGGCACCTGGAGCTTATGTGATTTACCAGAAGGAAAAAAACTCGTAGGTTGCAAATGGGTATATGTTGTGAAATACAATGCTGATGGCTATGTGGAGAGGTTTAAGGCAAGGTTAGTCGCCAAGGGCTATACTCAATCCTATGGAATTGACTACCAGGAGACGTTTGCTCCAGTTGCAAAATTGAATACTGTAAGAGTCCTGTTGTCCTTAGCTGCTACCATGAATTGGCCCTTGTTACAATTTGATGTAAAAAATGCTTTCCTACATGGTGAGTTGGAAGAAGATGTTTATATGGAATTGCCTCCAGGCATGAAGAAGTATGAAGGAAGTAATAAAGTTTGCAAGCTAAATAAAGCTCTTTATGGCCTTAAGCAGTCTCCTCGAGCATGGTTTGGGAGATTCACGAAGGCAATGCTGAATTTTGGCTATTGTCAAAGTAATGCTGATCACACATTGTTTCTGAAAAGGAATGGTAATTCTGTTACTGCTCTTATAATATATGTGGATGATATGATCTTGACAGGAAATGACGAAGTAGAAATTGATCTAGTACAAAGGTACTTGGCAAATGAATTTGAGATGAAGCATTTAGGAGATTTGAAGTACTTTCTGGGAATTGAAGTGGCAAGGTCCAAGGATGGGATATTTTTGTCACAAAGGAAGTATGTGTTGGACCTACTAGCTGAGAGTGGAATGATTGACTGCTGTCCAGCTGACACACCAGTCGAGCAAAATCTGAAATTATGTTTAGGTACTGATGGTAATACAAAAGTTGATAAAGAGCGGTATCAAAGACTTGTTGGTAAGTTAATTTATTTGGCGCATACTAGACCTGATATAGCATTTGCTGTAAACATTGTAAGCCAATATATGCATGATCCGCGTGAGTCTCATTTGGTTGCTGTGAGAAGAATTCTTCGTTATTTGAAAGGGTGTCCAGGAAGAGGTGTCTTATTTAGTAATCATGGTCACCTCCGAGTAGAGGGCCACACTGATGCAGACTGGGCAGGATGTGTAGATGACAGGAGGTCCACATCAGGTTACTTTATGTTTGTTGGCGGGAATTTGGTAACTTGGCGTAGTAAGAAGCAATCAGTAGTCTCAAGGTCCAGTGCTGAAGCTGAGTTTAGAGGTATGGCTCTGGGTATATGTGAATTACTTTGGATCAAGAAGTTATTGAAAGACATCGGATTTGAGTTGCAAACTCCTATGAAGCTTTTCTGTGATAACAAATCAGCAATTGAGATTGCATTTAACCCGGTTCAACATGATTGGACCAAACACATAGAGATTGATCGATTCTTTATAAAAGAACAGTTGGAAGGTAAGGTTATTGAATTGCCATTCGTAAGGTCTGATCAACAGCTTGCAGATGTCTTGACAAAAGGGGTGTCTAAACGAGTATTCAAAGAATTTGTGAGCAAGTTGGGCATGACAGATATACATGCACCAACTTGAGGAGGGGTGTTAGTAAATATAATTAGATTAGACTGATTTGTATATTTAGGATTCAAATACCATTGTATCTAACTGTTACTTATATTATGGATGTACATATGTAATTTTAGGCTAGAATAGTGTTAGTATCCCTGTATAAATACATGTAAGTAAATAGAAGAAAAAATATATACTTTCTCTGATTCTGGTAGTAACTGAGGTGACATTCACAACGCATAAGAGGACATTTCAATGTACGCATAACGTCAGTAACGTTTGAGAGACAAGATTTCCCCACCTTCATTTATGGTTGTGTTATTGGAAGTAACATACCCAGGTGTTTCAAAACGAAGTTGCAGCAGATCCTTGAAGACGGAACACAAATATAATCCTTTCTTTAATTTATCATACATTGTATCGTTAAAAAACAAATAAAAATTACAGATTAGAAACGTCGGGTAATGAAAGGATTGGCAGCTTTTAGGAAAGTAATACTTCCTCTCAGTAAAAAGTATAGGCTTTCCCTCAATTACTTTCTTAAGAAGGTAAGAGTGGAAAAACACCCTATTTGAGGCTAGTTTCAAAAGCTTTCAGGATATCTCAATTTTCAAGTTTTCTTATTAATAATGTGCACTATCTGACTTGTCCTTGGTACATCTTGTATAAAGCAGTACCTTACTCGATGACTAATTGTCGCATGAGACAAACACTTTTGCTGCAATCACTATATTTGTCTTCATTGTTATCCTGAAAGTAGTTTAGATTTTAGCTAACCAGAATAAGTTTGTTAGTCCACTAAATAGCTTCATTATGCCTAACATTGACTAATATGATGCTTATGTTTTAGGATTACCTAACATTGACTAATATGATGCTTATGCTTTAGGATTACCAAGTGATATTAGAATCATTATTATTTTTTATATCGCAGACTTGACTATTAATCATAGATATGATGGTGCACAATCTCTTGCTACAACTATTTTGAGAATTCCAACTATTCCTCATATTAAAGAATTGCAAGCTATCTATAGTTTTGTTTTTGTAATTTTTCTATTGTTTTAGGTAAGGTTATCAAGTATGCCTCATATGAGATTCTCGGCATCTTCATCTTCTCAACTGGATGATATGCCGATTTTAGGTAATCCTTGTTTTCAATTTGACAATTGTAAGAGCCAGTTAAGGTATGCAACTTTGAAAGATCGTCAGCTTATTCCGAATCGATTTATCGATCAAGGAGCTATTACTGAATTAGGAATAGCAGACTGAGTGAATTTGCATAACATAGGGTGGTATAGATTTGTTGAATTTTAAAAAAATTCATACGTTGAATCAACTCTAGAATTTTTGAATACTTTACAATTGATTTTAAACAATGATGGCATTGTGAATAATATAATATTTAGATTGATGAATATGCCGCATGTTATTACTTTAGATGTACTTAATAGTATATTTAGATTTTTGGAATGATTTATGCGACTATGATGATTTTAGGCCTATAGAATTTTGGAATCAAATTACTAATTGAAGAAACGCTTTTTCTCCAAGTAGGTCTAAATCATCTGCATTAGTAGACCCTAGCCTTCCTTCGGATCAATGTTTGTGTTCGATATTTAGTACTGAAGATTTGATTAGTAAGCAAGCTTATGGTAGATGATTAACATGAAATGAATAATGAATCTATATTTATGACCTTTGAATTCTTGAGAGAATAAAAAGTGGAGTGAGTGTCTATCACACTTGTTAATGGTCTTTCAGTTGATGTACTTGTTAATTATGGTTATGCATGTGAAAGATATTTTGTTCACTTTGAAAATCTTAGGTTGTGTTTATTGAATTGATCTTTGACATATATAATTATTAAATGAGAAAATAATTTGTTGTTATTATTAATTTGTTCTTTATTGTTTATGTTTTCAAAGTTTAGTGTTTTTGGTTTTGGTTGAGTACAAGTATGATTTAAGTATTAAGGTATTGTTATCGTTAATTTTGTTTAATTTGGTTTCTTTTTGTGCGTTGAAATTTTTAAGAATCTTAATGACATTATGTTGTGAATAAGGGATGAAGGGGTATTAATCTTCACTCATTCATCATGCTTGGAGGCCAAACAAGATGCAGAGAAAGGAAGAAGAGCAGAAAATCAGAAAGAGTTGACAAAGAAAGATTGTGGATAATAATTAATATATGTGTTATGTGTATGCATATACAATTCCAAATACATTTTGTGTTTATGTAAAAATGCTTTATTTGTCAGTGGAAGTTTTTGGTTCTTAAATAGTTGTTGATTTTGATGTTTATATAGTATCTGATCTCTTTGTAGAAAGGTTTTTACCGTAATGTGTATGTTTAATTGATAGTCTTAGTGTGGGTTTAGGAAAAGATAAAATTAAAATAGTTGGCCATATTGTTAATTTGATCTTATTAAACTTTGTAAGTTTGACGCAGTAATAGGTTGGCAAATAGGTGAAAATTATTGGGATGTTCTCGAAGATGGAGAATAAAATTCTAATGTTATAATAATATAAATTTAACAAAATAATAAAAGCAAATGGATGGACAATAGTTGCTTTATAATTCTTACGTTTAGCGACTTTTAAAGATAAGTTTAATTGTTGAATTGAAAGATATCTAGAAAAAAAGAATCGGCAAAAAATTGTAAATTATGATATCATAATATGTCCATTAAATATTTACAATAGATATTGATCTATTGTGGTAGTTATTTTTGTATTTGCAGAATAATATTGTTAAAAGGATAGGTTAATATATGATATCAGGCACATTTTTTAATAAAATGAAAAGATCGCGTATAAAATTAAAAGTGGTTTAAGACAAAAAAGTAAAATTTGAATTTATTTGTATGCAATTTTGAATTATGACCGGAACAAGGTGATAGAAAATATCTAATAAGCTTTCATTTGTGTAGAAATAATCCAATGTTATGTAACATCAACAAAATTAGTCAAATCAGACTAACATTTAACATTTTTACCTTCTAAAATATAGTGAAATGTGATATCAACAGTTCAAATAAGACTAACATTTTAGGGTAAAATTTTTATTAAGTTGTTGTTGCAGTTACGAAATCTATTAAAGAAAAATATGATAGAAATTAAATGCAACATAAAAGAAGGCATGTTAAAAGGAAACCAAAAAAACAAATTAACATAACGTTTTCTTTTGATATGTTGAAAGTATGAATTTAAAAATAATTATTTATGAATGTGGATGAGTTTAATAAAGAGAATTGTGATATATAAGTCACAGTTGTATTTTGTTTTAGGTTTCCTAAGACTATTAAATTAGGAGCTAAAAGTGTAAAAGAATAGTAAAACCAAGTACAAGCAAGAAACACATAAGGATAGCAGAAAAAGTTCAAGAAAAGAGGAAATTAAATGGTTATATTGTTTTACGTAATACGAAAAAAGTCTACGACAATTTAGGCTTCTTGTTGTTGCCATCAACGTCTGCATTTGAGGCTGGTTTTGGTTCACTAAATCTTTTGTAAAGACATTGTCTTACTTTTGAAGAAGAACCAATAATATCTTTAAAAAAATATAAAAAACAAAAATATATTAGCCACAAAGTATACAAGTGAACATTACCTTTTTTGATAAAAATTCTAAGTAAATAAATAATAGATAATAATATAATTTATCCTAAAAAGAAGTTATACGTAGTTTGATGAAGATAAAAAGGGAAAGATTGATTGAATAAATAATGATAAAAACCTGTAATAGGTGTAGATGTAATTTCAATGTTGGTATTTTGATCATCTGTTGAAATCTTATCATCTTTTTTAATTGAAGTTAAACTCTTTTGTAATTCAGCATCATCACTTGGGTAGTAATAGATAATAGTGAACTGTTGTCTTCCATCAAGTGACTGGATTTGGATAGGTTTGATATGAACAAGAAAGGTTTTCGTTTTCAATTCTGCGCGTACCTTTTCTAGAGGAAGTTCAATACTCTTTTTATAGGAAGACAAAATTGTAGATCATTAGTAAAATGATAAAGTTGTAATAATTTTTCTCATTAAATGTAAATCTATTTGTAGTAAATGAAAAATATAACCTGATAGTAAAATTACATAGCTTCATTTGCGGTGAAATTCAAGAATTTTTCACCAAGTTCACCAAAAATAGAACCTGTTACAGTTCCTGTTTTGTTTGTTAAATCAACATCATAGCGGCATCTACATTTTCAAACAAAAAGTTAATGAGGAAATGTATGTAAATTGATATATATAATAATTCATTTATGATCAAACCTTCCTATGAAAGAAAGGATATCATAAGAAAAGAATTAAAATCCCAAAAGCAAAGTCACACCCGTGACATGTTAAATCACTCCTGTGAGAAGGCTCACAGGTATGACTTAACATATCACAACCGTGACAAACAAATTAAAATTAAAGTCACACCTATGACATGCTAAATCACCCTCGTGAGAAGGGCTCACGGGTGTGACATAAGTTACACCCGTGACTTATATTATTTTCTCACGGGTGTGACTTAGCATATCACACCTGTAACATATAGTTCATGACATATAATTCTGTGTTTCATAGTTGTAAGATGAATATCTCAACTATTTCCTTCATTCGTTTGGTTGCTGAGAAGATTAACTTGCTAATGTTGTAAAAAAAATTATTTCCTAATAAATACGCTGCATCACAAGTAAAGGCAAAAAATTCTAAAGAAAAAAGAGAAAAAGAAATGTTTGGGTTTAGCTGGGAGTTTCTCCCTGCAAAAATTGCAAGTGAATGTAGTTCCATATGTAGCAGCTGTTGAACGAATACATTTTTTGCAAGCCATATACTAGTACTTTTGTAAAATGTGATGAAAGGAAATATGAGCTTTAATCCATGTTCTCTACAAATATATAGATAGATTTTGGTTAAATATCAGATAAGTCGGAAAACTTATAGGAGAACATAAAACGTATTTACTTTGACCTTTAAGAAGATGATTTTAGTAATTTTTTGATCTGATCCGAAAAACACATTAGGATTATATTTGAGATAAGCTTGTTGATTAACGAGGTTTTTGAGCTCCTTAGTATTTCGTTATGCCCTAAAAATGACAATTATAAATGTCAAAGCATCAAAATATTTTAAAATTTCTATATAAGTTTATTTGTTGTTAGAGAAAGATGAAAAATGTGACAGTACCAATTTTTAAGATCTGTAGTTTCTTGTATTAGATGATCAATAAGAATTGCAGACTCAAACCAGGTTGATAATGCAACACCTAAAATATTTCAATTATAAGTTAAGAATAAAATAGAAGGATAAGTAAAAGAAAAATGTGAAAGTGTGATGAAAAAAGAATAAAATTACCATTGTAAAAGTTTACTTTTACCCTGCGACACCCAATTATCAAATAAATATTTAATGATTCAACAATTTGTTGGCCCTCATTAGTAACAAAATCATTCCACATTGACAGTATAACAGTTTGTTGCCTAATATAAAAACGGAAAATGTTAGGAAAAAAAACTTTTGTCAAATTTTAAAAGTTGTAGAGAATAATAGAGAATGTAACATATTGTTTATTAGTAAGAACAAATTTTTAGATAGTTGAAAACTTGCCATCTTTGCTGATTTGTTTTTGATCTAAGACTTCAACAATGAATGCAAAATATCTATCACATTAAAGATAAATATAATTAGATATAATAGGGAAAAAGTCAAAGTTCTAGAAGAAACAAACAAAGTATCTAACCGATTGATTTTTCCTTGTCGTTCATATAGTTGATAAGATCTGTAAAATATATAGTTTAATTTGATGGGGATGATGCTATCATCATCTGTTACAGGTGATGATGCTATCATCATCTGTTACAGGTTCAATAACAGTGCGACTTGTAATAATCCATTAAATTTTCAAGTTTTCAGTTTGGTACTGAGACAGAATTGGCTAGATAATAACATTACAAATGATATATTTCTTATACAGCTGCAAAATATAGCTCATTCATTCCATATCATTGTTAAAGATAACAGCTTCAACTTGTGATCCATGTTATACAATTAATAATTAAGTTAATGAAAAGGGAAGATTTGATGAAGAAAGTATAGTTGTTATACCTCATAATCAAAAAAGATAAACCTTTGTCTCTTCGATAGTAAGCTGGCTGATGTCACAATATGTTGTTTTTCTTAGATAGTAATTTCATATGACCAATATTGAATACTAGGTAAAATATCCTTGATCAATAAACGCTTTTCCATCCTTTCAAAAAATTGAATAAAATAATTAGAGAAAATAATTTTTATATGGAATGAAATTAAATAAAATTGAACAAAACAATTCATATACCTTTTGATAATTTTGTGCTTTATAATTTAACTAATTGAAAAATTTCATGGAATACGATATTTCTTTTTTTTATTAATTTTTAAAGACTAAAAAGTTCCTGGAATAATCAGAATTTTAACAGATTTAGGAGTCCGAGCTCTCGACAAAGTCACATTTAATTGTCCATGTGAGAATATGAGTTGACAGAGACAAATTCCTACATAATCAAGTGTTTGACCTTGGGATTTATTTATGGTAATTGCAAAACATAAACGAATAAGGAATTGTGTTCTCACAAAAGGTATTCCATTTTTTTCATTTTCTGAAGATTGCAAAGGAATCTTGGTATAAAAACTTATTTTCCTTTGTGAGGTCCAAAGACAATTTCTACAGAAATTGTTTGGTCTTTTAACTATCTACATATCAACCTTGTGCCATAGCACAATTCCTCAGTTGGATTCAAATTTCTTAGGAGCATAATTGGGTAGCCTTCTTTGAGCAAGAATTTGTGTGGAGGTAGACCTTTAGGATTTAAAGAATTTAAAAAAATCTTCATAATCTGCTTGATGTCTTTGGTCAACCATTTTGTCAAAACTTATGTACAAATGCAGATTTCCTGACAATTTGTTGATCATCATGTCATTAATTTTGTTAACACAGTCATTTGTTAGACATAGTATACATCTATTTATCATTTGATATGGATTAGACGCATGCAAGCTTAGATTAGGGAAGACATTATTAAGTAACCCAATGAAGGCAACAATGCATAAGAAACATGCCTTTTTAATTTAAAAAATAAAAATTGATAGTAAAGGAAAATTATTAAAAAAATTTAACATTTTAAGAGATTCATCCTTGTTATGGTAAGGAATAACCAACTGTTTTGGTAAGGAAATTCGATCTTGCTCGTCAACTGGTTCTGTACCTTATCTAACTCGTAATAAAAATTCACAAAAAGCTAAATTTGATATAACTCTCATATTTATTGTTAAAGAAAATTTAAGCATGTATGGCTAAAGATGCGAATTTAGAATACTTGAATCAATCAGTTGTTTAGTGACTTAGTCTATAATTGAAGGTTTGACAAAAATCACCGCCAAATGTAACAATTTTTCCTCCAAAAGGCTTATTGGAGTTCATGATATCTTGAAGTAAGTCATCAAATGCTTCAATGGCTTCTCGTTTTCCATGGAAGCCTCGTCCTATAAGATAAGACTAGATTCAAATATCAATTTTGCAATACTACTCTACTTGGTTAAATGACAGACTTTCTCTTTCGAAAAATCAAGTGGGATTTTAAATTTTGAGTGAGCTATTCTACCACCAGGAAGGGCTGATTCTGCAACACCTGATGTCACAACAAAAATTACAACATAACTTTGTGTCCATAAAATTGCAAGAAGAGCATGATACAAGAAAGTCTTCCCAGTTCCACCAGGACCATCAATAAAAAAATTGCCACCACTTGAAGCCGAAACTGAATGTAAAATGAAATCTAAAATATATTTCTGCTCGTTATTCAACCTTGAATGTAATAATAAGTCTTCTGGATCAATCTATATATTCTTCTCACTTTGTATTTCTTTGCTAAGATGTTGATGATAGTCAACTTTAAAGTGATAATCAGTAAAATGATAATCGCTCAAGCTTTCCCCCATTTGCTATAGGGATTTATTAATATCTTGAAGAGCTATCCTTTTAACGTCCTCAGATATACGTGCAGTATAGGAGCAAGCATATTGGTAGTCAGAATAAAGATCATCTTTGAATGTTTCCCAAAGCTGCTTAGGATTTGTTGGTGAACAATAGAACAAAAGTGAAGTAAATGAAAGTCTAAGGGAAGCTAGCATTTGAAATAAAACAGCTTCCTCTAAAGTTTGTTGTATATAAAAATCATATGCTAGCACTCTTAACTTCAGCATGCTCCCTAAAATAGCTTGTTTTTTCACCATCAATAGTTAACAAGTGATTAAATGATGTTAGTCCTTTCACATGTGTAAGTAATAACCTCAAGTAGTACCTTTCTCCTTCTTTAGGTCAACAGTAACTAATCTTCCAATCACTTTCTTTCGACTTCTTTCTGACCATATTTTTGTCTTTCGGTTCCAAATAAAATGTTCTGGAAAATATTTATACAAACATTTCATCTTTTCTGCCTTTTTATTTGTCAAATTCATCTTGAAAAATCCAGTCAGCATTATTTTAAAAAAGTCAATTTTTCTCAACAAATATAGGAGATTTTCATTTTTTTCAAAGGAAATAAACTGTTGATCTGGAAGATGAACCTAGAGTATACAAACTGATGGATTAATTTATGCTAGACAAAAAATCCAACAACCTTCTTGAAAATTACTAATTTCATCAATATCATTTGTGGTCTCTTATGCTAAAGTTGATAAGATCATGGTCTTTAAACACATATTTATATAAGGACTTAACAAGCTTAACAGTGGAACAAATTTTAACATTTATGTGGCAATCAATAAGCAGCAAGAGGTATGGATTGTAAGGAACCAACCATCTATTATCAACCTTATGTCTACAAATCTTGACTTTTCGACCATCATCTCTTTGTTTATAACATAGATAACTGCCTTCACCATAAATAGTAAAAGGAGCAAAATTTTTAGGATAATAGTTTTTGCACACACCATTTCTCATGCAAGGACAATCTCAGAAGCCATAACGACCATAAATCATATGCTTAATGATAAGAAAATATATGTGTGAATTTTGATTAGGATCTGGTATTTCAGCAAATATAATCTGGTCATAAGAATCTGGATTTAGCAATTTAGAATGCTGCTTAAGTATTAGCAATAAATGAGCATGATGGAATCTACGCTTTTGAAACTTAATATAAACATATGCGATAATGTCTCCGAAGATTTGTTTTTTTGTTAATTTATTTTTAAGAACTTCAAATTTAGGTATAAAAACTCTAGCTAATAAATCTGGCCTATCTTGTGGCTTTTCATGAAACTTAAGGTTATCTTAAATCTCTCTCCACATAGGATTGCAAGTTATGGTAAGGAAAATATCTGGTTTTCCTTACTTCTATACTAGAGCCATTGTATCAAGATAACTTCGTTTCATATCCCTCGGACCACTGACAAATGAAGCTGGGAGGATAACTTGACGACCAATTCTATAGCCTTCTGTTTGATCAATAGTAATATTCTCTAAAACACCTTTCTGTATCTCTATCCTTATCTCATTTTTTTTCTATGGAAATAAGATCTATATGTTTCAATCTTTATATAAGTTCCCATAACAAATTGTTGGAGCAGCCTTAAGCTATAGAGCAATATAGATTCATCACGTTCTCTTATTTGGAGCCTATAACAATAATATTCTCTAGCAGAAACGGTACCATCTTCATAGTATTCTTGATCAACAACTAATAATTAAACAAATGAATTTGATAAGTGAAATAGCAACATAAGACAATACTATAAAAATGAAAAAAGAAAAGACAAACTTGCCCATGTTTTTTATAGTGAACAATTCAGATGGATCAGTAAAGGAGTTGAAATTAACATTACATCCTTCATCTGAAACGATGGTCTTATCGCTCTTTGGAATTAACCGCTTAATTCCATGATGCCATCTAGATTCACCATGAGCAAATAAAAGAGGATATTGAAGGGGGTCATAACATGCATAGTAAGACTGGATTCTATAACTTATGCTTGAGTGAGTATAAACTTGGATGTAAGGATATTTATCAATATTTTCATCATTGATCTCAGTCCATATAGCAGCCACTTGTGATGCAGTAGGAAGATTATAAACAAGCTGATCAAGGCTAGGATAACACTTCAAAACAATTGCATGATTCTCAAGCGTTGGAATATTCCTAAGACTTCTGAAGAACTTGGCATAAGGATTATCTTGTAAAATTGTCATAATCAGTTTTAATGTATCCTCACAAAGTTTATCACAACTCTTAGTCCTTCTTTTCAGTTACTCATCAGTATCAAAGAAATAGAGTTGGATACTAGATACCTTATTAGTTTTTTAAACTAAAATGTCAAGGAAATGATAAACTTAACCTTGAACACGAAATGTGTAAACGCCTTGCTTATTTTTGGTTAGTTCTCGATCATATCTAGCTCCATATGAAGTAAAAGGCACATTATTATTGTATGTATGAACGTTCTTCCTGAAATGTCCAAATTCTTCATCATTTCTAATAAATAATCGTTTTTGAGCATATGGCATTTGAGGAGCAATAATGGAAATCTCTCCTGATGAACAGCAAAATGACGAAGGCTCTAGATAAAATCTTTTCGCATCAGAATGTTCACAGTTTGGAGCAACACGAAGTTGTAAGGGCTCAACAGATAAATTATATAAGAATGTTAGAAGAATGATGACAATTTATCCCTTCAAAGATTCAGAGAAAGTTTGATGACTTTGTGTAGTAACAATAAAAATAGAAAGAACATAGGTAAAAATATTTATACCTTGATTCTCGATAGGTATCATTATGTTAGGTTGAATTGAAGAGCAAGATATAGTTGGACAATCTAAATTATGACACGTGATATTAAATGCTTCACCTATTGACTTTGCATGAAGGATTTCTTTTAGTTAGAGAAAGAAATGAGTTGCATCGATATAATTAACGTTAAAATCGATAAATTGATTTTGTGCTAGTTGATTAGTAGATTGACCAAAAAAAAGTTTACCGTCAGAAGGTACATTATCAATGGTAGAATAGAAAGGTTGATGACCAACTATTTGAGAACAAGAAGGCAAAGTAATGATTATTTTTTTACAGCATGAGCTTATCTACGTTGTCGTAGGAGTTCGTTTTTTTTTTTCTAGCATTTCAGCATATTTTTTAGGTCTCTTAGCATTTCTATCCATCTCTGAATGCCAAAAAGAGTTTAACGAAGATAAAGACTATTAACAATAATTAATTAAAAATTTATTAATTATTTATTAGACAATATTAGTCTTATATATATATATAATATTTTTAGATATTTAAATATTAGTATTAATAACATTAATGTTAATATCTTACGTACAACAAATGATAAAAGGCAAAAATTTAAAAATGTCACCATAATAATATTACTGGAATATATTGTGAGGTAAATAAAGGATTAAAAGAAATAAACAGGTTATTTTATGTCAGTTGAAAAATGCAATACATAAAATGAAATTTTATATAATAAAATTTTTAGCAAAATAAGCATAACTAAATAGGGGAAAGACTAACAAGAAAAAAAACCTTAAACAAAAAACTATTTCAGAAAAAGACATATTTAAAAGGCTAAATGTGGTGAGTGGAAAATTTGTGAGTTGACTGTTGTGCAAGTCAAGACCGCGTAACGATAAATATTAGCACATTTTGTCATGTATTATAGAAAAGATGATAAAATGTGAAACACGTTGCGAACTCTATCAAAAAAGTCCATTTAAGTCCAAATTGGTATATATTCTACCTAACATAGTAACAATGAATGAAATGAAAGATTAATAGGATATAATGCTACACATTTAATCTCTATTGTCAACTATATTAAGAAGTTCATGTAAGTCAAGGTTAATTCACAACCGTGGATAGAAAACAACTCTATTATATATTTTTCCTAACAATAATGTTATAAAGCAAACGAAGAACTTACAGATGGTGGATAAACAAAGCCAACCTTGTTCACTGAATTGAAGATGTGGTGCATTCAATTTACGGCCAAAAAAAAGAGTGATTAGGATAAAATGCGACACACGTAATTTACTATTCTCACTTTCTTAAAATTGACGATTTCATGCAACAGATTGAAAAAGATAAAAATAGCTCCATTATATATTTTACACAACAAGAAGGTAATATTGTTGGATATCACGAGTGTGACATGTTAAGTCACACCCGTGAGACCTTCGAAGATGTCAAATAGCTCTATTATATATTTTGCATGAATGATAACTAAGATAATGCGATACATGCAATTCATCTTCTCTAACTCCATTAAGTGGATATAGTCACTAAATTGATTTTAAAAAAGTTAATAAACTTAAGAACAAGAACATATGATAATGTTAACTAAAAACTTACAGATGTTGGATAAACAAAGATGAACTCTTTTTTACTATAACAGAGAACAAGTGATGCCTTATAATATGTGACTTTTTATAGTTTGGAGCTAGCCGAACGTGTTCGTAAATATAGTGAGAAGGAAACATTTGTATGGTTAGAGAAGAAAAGATACAGATGTTATACCTAATCTCTGGTTGCTAGTACAATATTATTTATAATAGAAAGCAATCAATAGACTAAATTGATAACTATTGACATTTAAAAAATTTATTTCTCAACTACCTGATTTGTTTCAATCTAGCAACATTCTGTCCATCAAAGTATTACATATAATAAATTATGAGTTAAAATGCACGAGGCTTAAAAAATTTTGGAATCTATTGTTAATCAGAGTGGTGTAATGTGATAAATTTTGGAATTGATTGATATCATGACTTACTTGAAAGGTTTTTTTGAATCATCACGTATATAAACAATGAGTTGTTAATATATATTATTAAAGCACTTAAATAATTTGTCTACATTAGTAATTCTCTGCAATATAATGACAATAAATCATTAATTATACAAAATAAATAAATAAAAATTATATACTAACATCAACAAATATGTCACAATGGTCAATGAAATAATTCTTTGCAAATATAATTATGATAAATCATAAATTATAGATAATAAAAAATTATGTACAAATTTTAAAATATGAAATTTTAAGCTGGTCTATAACATGTTAAGTTTTCCAAGGTAAGTTTTCTAAGTTAAGTATTTTTTTCGTGATAACACTTATAATAAATCTCAAATTATATATATTAAATAAATTATGCAATAATTAGATATTAATTTAAAAAATATGAATTTTGAATATAAAATAAAGGATATTAATTGTATTTGAAGTTAGACTGATATTAGTTTTTTGGAGCATTAAAAATTTTTCTTCTAATAAAAGCTGGAGTATTGCCAATTTTAAATAGCTAAATAGATAGATAATCAAAATTTTGATAATTATTCATTTCATTTTAAATAAACTTTAGCTAAGTTAATTCAAAAATATGAAAGGCAATAATAATTTAATAAAATTAAAAGAAATCATGGTTGTGGCTCTGTGCCGCTTATCACCGTGAGCGTGTTATGTACGAATTACTTTAAGTTATATCATTTACATAAGGTAAGTTTTCTTATTTTCTAAATCTTAAATTATACATATTAAATAAATCACATAATGAAAAGATATAAATTTTGAATACAAAATAAAAGATCAAATTGTGTTTGGGTTAGAAATATGTTAATTTTTTAGCATTAAAATTTTTTCTTCTAACCAAAAATTTTTCTTTTAACCAAACACTGATACCTTTAATAATTTTTAAAAATATGAAGTTTTAATATAAAATAAATGATCATAATAATAATTTTTAAAAATATGAATTTTGAATATAAAATAAACGATCACAATTGTATTTGAAGTTAGACTGATATTAGTTTTTTTGGAGCATTAAAATTTTTTCTTCTAATAAAAGCCGGATTATTGCCAATTTTAAAGAGAGAATCAAAATCATGGTTGTGACATAAAACCAATTTTAAAGAGAGAATCAAAATCACGGTGTGATATAGGATAAAAGGCAATAACAACAAAATTAAGTCACGTGCGACTTAAGAAGTCACAGCTGTGAACGTGTACCAATTACTTTTAAGCTGGTTTCTAACATGTTGACTTATATTAGGTAAGTTTTCATATTTTCTAAATCTTAAATTATACATATTAAATAAATCACGTAATGAAAAAATATAAATTCTGAATATAAAATATAAGATCAAATTATGTCTGTGTTAGAAATATATTAATTTTTTATCATTAAAAGTTTTTCTTCCAACCAAACAATGATAACCTTAATAATTTTTAAAATAATAATTATTTACATAATTCAAAAAATTGTTGCTTTGTTAATGTAAAATTATAAAATAATAAAGAGTAAAAAAATGATTTCATTAGTACACAAAAGGATTTCATTCATCGTTCTAGTATATAAAAGGATTTAAATTGTATGCAGCTACACAAAAGGGATTTCATCATATATGATATTCGATGAAGAATCTCTGTTGAGGTCAACTTAACTTTTGCTTTAAAACTGACGTGATATTAACATGTGACGACGTTTTAGATGAGGAGATATGATAGACAAACTACCACCAAGCGGCAGTCGCATAATTGACCTGTAAATCATCTCATCATAAGGGCTTCTAAAATTTTAAAAGGGTAAGAAAGACTTGTAAGAGTTGTGAGATTTATAGCTTTTTTTGGAAAACAAAAACATGGCGAGTGATCGAAAGAAAGAGGGTTTTGGGGTTTGCGTTTCAGTAATTTTAAGTGTTGTGCTTACACGCTGTGGAATGGGAGTCACGGGAGATAAAGCTTTGTTGGTGGTCAGTGCATAAGCTTTGATGTTTTTATGGTTCCACCTTCTATCAATGGGTGATGCAAAGGAAAGAGATCTCGCATTGAATGGGTTAATATATGCTAATCCCAAGGAGAGTTGCCAGTGGATTCTATCTTTGAAATACTTGGGTGGGTTAAGGTAAGGTACCATGGTTTTACTAAGTTAAAATGTTGCGATATAGTAAATGAAAACCTTGATGAAGATAACCCATGTTTAGCTATTGATTTAATCAATCAAGGGTGAAATTGAAGGGAAGAATCTTGTGGGTGATTGCTTAAATTATGAAATTCTAATGATTCTTTAAAAGTCTAGTGAAGAAACCATCGTAATGATTGTTGAAAATTCAATAAATGGTCATATACCCTATAATCATCAACATTTCCCAATTCCTTACCAATCAAGATTTGAATTATAAGTTAAAAGTAGTAACAGGCTCATGTATGTTAAAAAATGTAAAGAATGAGTATTTTTCATAAAGAAGTTAAAAGGCAGATAAAATAAACAAGAATTAGGCATATATATAACATGATTACCTTCCATATATAAGAGAAAAAAGAAGATGGGTCGATTACAAAAGCTTTGTAAAGTTTGGATGGTTAATAATCAGAAATTTTCAACATTCATAAAAGTAAATTTATGAAAGTTAAAGCAGACTTGAAAACCATGAGAAGATAAGAACAACAAATTATAAGAGAACATATGAATAAGTTATATGCAGCTACTGATTTAAATCTAATTTAAAGGTTTTTCAAAATGTAGGAAAGGCATAATAGCGAAATTAACATACTGCCATAAAAAAGAAGTACAAAGTGTTCACAGTATTTTCGCATAGTTGATACGGCAACTTCCAAAGTAAAGACAATGAAGCATGTGAATCTACAAAAATTGAAGCAAAAGATAAAATGTTGATATGATTAACTAAGAAGAATAAAAATTGAAATAAAAGCACAATAAAAAATTATATATGGTAACTTACAATTTTCAAGAACGAAACTTCCAGTAATCTTGTTTAAGGTGAAAAATCTTAAACCAATGGCAATAAAGTAACAATAAAGATTTTGAACGATTAAAATGTAACAAAAGCCAAAATGAAATTTAGAATAAATATATATAAATAATTTTATTGATAATTTCATTGAGTTTTAAAAAGGTGAAAAAATGTAATCGATAGAGTTAGAAAATGACCAAAATAGGTCTTAAATCTTCATCTTTACCCGCTACATAAGCAAGCCCTTCGGTGATTTCATGTAACACCCCATTACTCTAGGGTACGCATCGGGACGCCCGTAGGTCATTCCGACACATATCCTAAGATAAGGGAGCGCTACGTGCAATCTCTA
>JANIIA010167156.1:0-25088 GCA_027478495.1 Erythroxylum alaternifolium
CTTCTTGAATAAGCTCAGATTTTCTCTTTAAGCCTTAGGAAAATTGTAACCTAGTTCCAAGCTCTATTCTTTTCACTTTTCACCGAAACCTCTCTTCTTCTTTTCTTTTTCTTCTTTTCTCTCCCATTCATGCTTACCACTCTTCTAAGATGACAAGTCCACAATTCCTTTTCCCCATGAGTCCCAAAAGTCCACTTTACCCTTTCTTATAAGCTTAGGCTCTTTTGGTACTTAAGTTACATGCCAAAAATGCCATCAATTCAATCCTATGCATTTATTCCGTAAACTGTTATGCTTAATTTAACGAAAAAAAATTTCAGGGGGCCAACAGAGAACCTTGAAAAATATGTACTTATGAGCTTGGAGAAGCTAGTTAAATTTAATACTCAGATTCTTATAGTGAAATACTCAAGTCGAATACTTGGGGACTGGGCATAAGTTTGGTTGTTAGCCAAACTAGTATAAATCTACTATGTCATTCTTTCTCTCTTCCTAACTTTTAAATTTCTGCGTTATAAGTTTGTGTTTTTAAGTGACTCTTTCAGTTTTTCAATAAGCTCCTTTTGTTTCTATAAAGCAAGAGGTTATTTTTGCTTTAAGCGTTAACAGACTCTTATCAATTAACAGACTTATTTTTATTTGAGCCCTAGCAGGCTCCTATCAATTGACAGGCCCTTTTCTTTTTAAGCGCGAATAGGATCCTTTCGATTCATATACTTGTTTCGTATTTTAAATAACTAACAGAATCCTTTCTTTTTAAATGTTAATAGTTTCCGTTGGAAGTTTAATAGTATCTTTCTATTTATCAACATATTTTGTTTAAGAAGCTTTTTTAAGATTTAAAATACCTCGCAAATTTTGTTACACACAATTCATCTCCCTCTTACATGTATTTGTTTTATCACCCATGTTAATGGGCCTTTATACAAAGCATAAAATAGGAGATAACATACCTTTGGCATAGGAGTTGTATAAGAACTATCATAAGAAAACAATTCTTAAAATTTATGTTATAAAGATTAATTTTGGTAAACTTTTTTATTCTTTCAATTGGAACTTCATTCTCCATACAGTAGAAGCCTTTGGATTTCTAAAGCAATTTTCAAAGAAGACTGAGAAATTTATTACCATGACTACTTATATCATTCTTTATTAATAAATAGCCAACCAAACAAATCTATGATGCTAGAGGATTAAGGTAAGATGATCCCTTGTCCCAATACATTTTTAAATTTTGTATTGAGGTACCTACTAGATTGATAAAGCATAATATTAAGTAGGAAAGTTATCGAACCAAGGTAGGATCTAATTGGTATTTTGATTATAGCAAAACATAATTACTATTAATGAGTTTATTATCTTGATAAAAAGCAATATAATAACAAAATGAAGTCATAAACTTAAGAAGATGGCTTGTGAAGTTGATAAAGAGAAGTTGAAATTTACAATTGTCAAAATAAAGATAAAGCTCACAATGCATAAAATTTCATTTCACTTTATTATATGAATCTTTACATTCATCAAAAGGCATCTTGGAAGGTGATTAAATCATAATTGGGTTTTAAAAATTGATTTTGTGCATCTGAAGTTACTAAAATAATATTTTTGGAGTGATTGTTTAATCCACATGAGTTAGTGGTCAACCAATATAGATTAAAGTTGTTAAATTTGGTTTACCATGAATTTTCTATAACATTAGTTGATGTATTAGTTGACCAATGTACCATATTGGTCCACTAATACGCTTACCAGTCGACTAGTGTTCCAATAGTTAGTGAATTTAGTGACTTTAATGCATACTGGTCTATTCGTATCCTATACTAGTCGACAAATGCTCTGCGTATAGTTGTTGTAACATTAGTTCTTGACTTCAACGACTAGAAACGTCCCAAAACATTATAAATAGAATTTTCTCATTGCTTTTATATCAAAATGATTCTGGGTGTATTTCACGCACATTTTTAAGTGATTTTCAATAATTTGACCATCATTGTTTCACATTTATGTGAGTAAGCCTTTTTGGAGTTATTACGTGAATAAATAAGATACTTTTGAATTTTAATCCCTTACAAGGGGGTTGAATATTGTACTTAGGAGTGTTCTAAGTAGGAATAAAGTTCCTCTTCACCTTAGAAGAAAATTGTAAGAAAGGTTCCTCTTTACCAAGAAAGATTGTATAAAGGTTATTTTCACCTTGAAAGAAGAATTATAGTAAAATTTCAAGAAGAGTCTTAGGAGTGGATGTAGGCAAGGATTGTTTATCAAACCATCATAAATTAGTTTGCATTCTCTCTTTTATATCATCTTTAAATTATTGTCCAATGTTTTATTAATTTATATTAAGCAATTTTCTCATCTTAATTTACATTGCTTATTGTTAAAGTACATTGGTAAAAAAATGTTGAATTTTATAAACACTTAGTTCACCCCCTATTAGGTGACATTAGGAGCTAATAAGTGGTATTATAAAGAGTCTATTAGGCTAGCATTTCTAACAAAATCTTATAGCAAAGATCATAATAGCATATTTAGGAACATCATCATCATCATTCAACTAGGAGAGATAAAGCATTAGTAGACCACCTTTCTTTTATGGTAATTATTACCTTTACTGGAAAACTCAGATGAGATTTTTTTTAATGGCTGAAAGTATAGAGCTATGGAAAATAGTTTCAAACAATCCCTTTTGTTCTTATGAAAATTGTATAAAACAAAAAGGTACATAATGTAAAAGAAGAATGAGAACCTCAATATAAGAGATTAGTTTTCTTAAATAATAATTCCATATACATAGGGATTTTTTTTCATTAAGAAGAAATAAATTCAATAGGGTCTTTATATGTGAAAAGGTTCACAAAATTTAGTATACTTTAGAAGTTACACATAAGGGAACCATTCAAATGAAGGAGAGCAAAGTAACCATGCCAACACATCAATATGAATTGTTTCAAATGAAGTATGATGAAAGCATATCTAGCATATATACTAAATTTTTTAATATTATTAATGCTTTTGAATATCTTGGAAGAACCTATACTAATGTTGAGATGGTAAGAAAGTTGCTTAGGTCACTTTCAAAGATACAGAAAGTTAAAGTGATGGCTATACAAGAATCCAAGGAACTAATAATACTACCATTAGAGGAACTAATTAGATCTCACCTCACATAAGAAATGAGGCTCTAAAAGACATAAGAAGAAATGATGCTCCAAAAGAAAATTAATTTAGCATTCAAAGCCTCAAAAAAATAATCAAGTGAAGAGGACGAGATGTCAACTAATGAAAGAAAAGAAAAAGACATTGTCTTACACAAAAGAAAATTCAAGTTCTTGAAGAAATTATAAAAAATAAAGGATTTCAAATAATGTAAAAGTGATTTAAAACAAAAATCCTCTAACATTATATACTTTAAATATAGAAAAACTAGGTATATAAAGTCATTATGCCTTATACTCAAAGATGATGAAAAGTATGAGTAAAACTATAAGAAAGAGAAGAAGGACAAGAAGAAACCACTTAAAGCATCAACTTAGGATGACATAAGTGAATCTAAAAGCGAGCGTTCAGCAGAAGAGATAGCTCATATATTCTTTTCCACTATGGGCAATGAAGAGGTATCATTTAACCTTAATTTGTATGACAATGATAGTGATTTGACATATGATGAATTAATTGAAAGTTTAAAAATCATGAGTAAAAAAAGAAAAAAATATCTTTAAAACTCAAAAAAGTTTAAAAACAGTTGGATGCATGCATAAAGGATAATGAAAAGATATAAAGTGGATTGAATAGTATTAAAGTATCCAAAATTATGACTATTGATGACAATCATAACTTAGATGCACTAAGGCATAAGAATGAAACACTGAAAAAGGAGGTAGATCCTTTTAATGACTCTTTGTCTAAGTTTATTAAAGGAAGTGAAAAGCTAGAAAACATTCTAGGAGCTCAAAAGAATTTCGATGATAGACATGGAATAAGATACAACCATAAAAGTAAAGGCAATTTTAAACCCACATTTCTCAAGGAAAAATATTTATATATTGAAGAACCATTGCTTAATGGGCAAATGAGTATGTAGCATCCACATCCAAGCATATGCATACACATTCCACATCCATTAGGACTAATCTCAAAAGCAAGCGTTATAATTTTATATATGCCTATAACCTAGGCATAGATTTCAATTCTATTAGGGGAAGAATATGCAAAACTTCTATAATAATATGCAAACTCACTCATACCCTTTTAGACCTAAAAGAAGAACAAGTCAAGCTTTGATTCATAAAAGACAACATACATATAATCTTGATAGCTCATTTCAATACATTAGGAAACTATTTAACACCTTTAATGTCTACAGGAAGTTTCCTCATTATGCCTAAAGATATAGTAATCCATTTATGCATCCTCATCACTTATAAAATATGGTATGTAATTTTTGTGGTAAGTTTAGGCATATTAATAAATTTTGTTTTCTTAAACAAAGAATAGCAAGCAAACACATAAAAGTATGGGTTAAAAAGAAGGGTTCTAACAATTAAGGAACCAAGTTTATTTAGGTTCCTAAAACATATTGATTACCTTATTTATTAAGGTTTATATAAAATAAAGAGCAAATAGTGTGTAGTTATTAAATTGAACATTATTTTTGAAGAATTTATATATTTTTTATCTTGATGAATCTAATCTTTTTGTCTTTAAGAAAGTTTTCAAGATATTCTTATAGGATACAAATAATTTCACTCCTAATATTAGCTAAAGACTTTTCAAATTGTTTACCAGGTGAGAAAGATAAGAAGAATAAGATGCCACTAACGAATTGATAATTCAAGAAGAATAAGCATTTAAACCAACTAATTCAAAAAGAATAAGCATTTGAACCAACTCATAGGTAATGTTCAATAAGAGGTAATTATTAGTTCATATTTTTGGATTATCTAAAATCTTGCACTTCCCTGTCAATTGGAGTCTAAATTTTTAGTGATGAATGTTAGGCTGAACATTTGTTTGGCATTTTATGGATATAGACTTAGATATTATATGAAAATAGGAATGTTGAGTTAAAACTTGTTGATTACTAGAGCTATTAGGATATATTTTCTCAAAACTAATGAATGATGATATTAGGAGAGAATTCAGCATGATTTTATATGTTTAAGGTCTTTTTTAATATTTTTGTCATCCTTGATTGATAGTACCAATACTTTTAAGTATTTTGAGGCTTTAATTCAAGTTTCAAAGACAATTTCTTAAGTTACCTAGTCAATTAGTCGACCAATATCTTAGTGTGATCTCCTAGTATCTTCAAAATTCACCCCCTTTTCTTTCCGATGAGTTTTCTAGTTGATTGGTTGCTAATATAGGTGACTACTTAGACACACTGGTCAATCAATGTCCTCTTATAGTCAACCAATATCACTTCGCTTAAGAATTTTTCTCTTTTTAGTGAACTTATTCTGAGTTTAGTCACATATATTAACTGACCACTTACCTTTACTAGTCAAGCAATATACCTAACTGGTCAAGCAATATTGTTTTTCTTCAGAACACTTTATTCCAATTAGTTTGCAATATATTTAGCTAATAGGTTTAGATAGTCACACACAATAGTCAACCAATGAAGTTGTGTGGTTGACCAGTCTTCATGATCAAAGCTCTTTTTATCCTCTTATCTTTAATTTTTCATCTTAATTGTTTGTATCTTCCAAAACTCTAAATGATTTTCTTTAAAAAAATCTAACTAAGTGACATCGTATTGAAATTTCGTTATTTTTAGGTTTCAAATTTGTGCATTTTCAATATTTTCTTAATTAAAACCTATCTTTTCTAATTGATGCCTTAATAGTTAAATTGTAAAAGGAGTTAACCTTTCAATTATAGTAAAAAACATTAATGTTGTTAAATTTTAGTACTTTTGACACTTTCCATGTTTATATTTTTGAAATTTTAGGGCTTTCAAAATTATAAATTATTTTATAAAATTTGTTGGAAATAGCAATTATTCTTTTATTTATTATAATTCCAATCTCTAATTTGATTAAAACTTGCCCTTGGTGCTTTAATTGAATCTTTCGACTTAGGCACAATCCTAAAATTAGGGATTTTTTAAATTAGACACAATTCTCAATTGACATTTTGATTTGACTCTTTAGATATTCAATAACACTCTTTAGAGAGAAAGTTCATCATTTCTAATCAAACACATTTTGATTATTTTTACCAATTTAGTTTAAAGTATGACACTTTACATTTTTTCATGTTTAGATAATGATTTTTTTTATGATTCTAAAAAGGAGGAGAAAGAGTAATGGTATTAGATTTAAGGAGTGATTAAATTTAGAGGAATATTATTTAATTGTTTTTGTATTTCTTACACCTTATATTATCTACATATATGAATTTTTTATATTCAATATCTCTTTTATTCTTAATATTGAATTATATTTTTGATATTATGTTTTATGCATGAATTAAGAGGGAGCTAGTCATTATCTTGATAGTAGTTTATGTGTTTAATTTTATTATTGTTCTCTATTATGAAATTTTTTTATCATCATTAACAAAGGGGAGATTGTTGAACAAAGGGAGGTTTCAACCGGTGTTTTGATAATAACAAAATATTATTACTATTTTGATGAAAAATAATATAAGAATAAAATGAAGTCACAAACTCATGATGGTAGCTTATGCAGTTGATAAATATAATTTAAAATTTACAATCGACAAAATTAAGATCAAACTAAGAAAAAAAGAAGATTAAGGTTAATCAAGGTCATTCTTTAGTCCATAATAATAATTGTAATCTCATTGTGTTACTTTGATGCTATAAAAGACTCATTATATATGAGCATTTTATTTCACTTAATTGCATGAATCTTTACATTCATCAAAAGGCATTCAAACTTTTGATTTTACTAAAAAGAAATCTACTGATCAGTCAAACAACTCTTTAAGGAACATTTTGGGAACTGTTTAAGTCATAATTGGATTAAACAAATTGGTTTTAAGCATTTGAAATTGTTAAAATCATATTTTTGGGGTGATTGATCGAAATATATAGGTTAGTGGTCAACCAATATAGGTTAAAGTTATTAAATTTAATGTATTACAATTTTGTTATAATATTGGTTGATATATTAGTCTACTAAGATGCCTACTAATCGGTCAGTGTTCTAATAGCTATTAAATCTAGTTCCTTTAATGCATCCTAATTAACAAGTATGGTTGACCAGTGCTCTGCATATAGTCCATGTAACAACTAGTTCTTGGCTCTAATGACTAGGAAGGGTCCCAAAACATTATAAATTAGAGTTTTCTCATTTATTTTAGAATAAAAAAATTTTTGGGTGTATTTTACACACATTTCTAAATGATTTTCAATCATTTGAGTATCATTATTTCATATTTATATGAGTGAGCCTTTTTGGAGTTATTAAGTGAATAAAAGAGATAATTTTGAGTTATAATCCTTTGTTGGTGTATTGAATATTGTACTCGGAACTGTTTCAAATGGGATTAAGGTTCCTCTTCCATTTGGAAGAAGATTATAAGGAGAGTTCCTCTTAACTGAGAAAGATTGTACAAAGATTATTCTTCGTTTTAAAAGAAAATTATACTGGAATCCCAATAAGGGCCTTAGGAGGGGATGTAGGTTAGTATTGTTTACTGAAACACTAAATCGGTTTGTATTCTATCTTCTCTATCTTATTTAAATTTGTTTAATTATTTTACTAATTTATATTATGCAATTTCGTTGATCTTATTTATATTGATTATTGCTAATTAAGTAAATTGGTTAGAAAAAAATTTATTTTTATAAAGACCAAATTCATTCCCCTTGGATACCATAGTGACTAATATTAAACTTTGTTTTTATATAGAGCTGACTCTAATTCAATCAAGACCTTTATGAATTCATTACAAATGTCCAAAAATTTCTCAGTGTTATCAATCAACAAAGACAAAGGTCACCTATTGGTATTAGTAGGAGCAACTCACATAATAGAAATTTTCTCTAAGTTTCAAAATTAAGCATCATGATCCTCCTTTCAAATATCTAATCATCTCAATAGCCCCATTATATTAGCTTTTAGGGATCACCAACCTCTATTTAACACTTTATGCAAGAGAATAATCCACTAGAATAGCACAATACTCTTTTTTGCTGGTAAATTGCAACTTATTACTTCTATGCTCAATAATTTGCATGTATATTGGACCTTACATCTTAACCTACCTAAGAACCTTTCAAAGCTATAAAGAAACTTTGAAAGAACTTGTTATGGGATGGTGTGGCTTCCAATGCTTCAGAAGCTAAACAGAGATAGATTGATGCCTATTTGCCTAAGAATGAAGGAGGATTAGGCTTAACATTAGTTAAAACAATAAATAAAGTGCTAAAAAAATGAGAACATGAACAATTTTCTTAGGCAAAGAATCACTCTTGATTAAATGAATCTATAGTCAATTTTTAAAAATAGGAAGTCATTGGAAAATAAAATAAAAAATGAATCCCCATGGACTATGATTCAACTTTTAAAGATAAGGGACAATATAAACATTATGAAGAAAAGCAAGATAGGCAATGAGAACTCAACTTGGTTCTAGTATGATAATTGGAATGAGTTGGGTCCTCTTCACATACTACCTAAACTTTCTAGTTTGAGATACATGATAGCAAATTATGTTAAGGTTAAAGAAATTATCCAAGGGAATGAGTGGCCATATAACCTCAAAGACAAACTTACCAATCAATAAAACTTAAATAGAGAGGATTCAATCATATAGTTGAAACATCCTTTGAAGAAGTTCAGAAAAATATGCTAGGGTATCTTTAAAACTTTTATGCAAAAGGTGTTATGGTTTAGGCTAGTGTAATCTATATATAATCTCCATGAGTTACTTCCTCTTTTAAGTAACAATATAATTATTAAAAGAAAATAAAATCATAAAAAAAATTTCTTTCTTGCAAGAACCTTCTTAATGAACTTACCTTAATAGAAATTATCCATAATATCTGTAAGGATCTTACCAATCACATAATTTGAACAATTAGCTCTAATATTTTTGTCAAAACTTTTCTGTTAACGTCTGAATATTGGAAGATCCTAACAGATATGGTATTGAAGATTTGTTAAATACAAAGTCAACTCAGAATAGAAATTAAGCAACGGCTAGTTAAAGAAAGTGTCAAGAAGAGTCATAACATTTGCAAAAAAAGAAAAATTAGAATTTTGAAATAATTCAGCAACATCAATATTCTTGAAAGTCATATCTTTATCAATCTCCTTGTGCCTTAGAAAATGAAAGAACTCTATTGAGAGAAATTGTTGTTCCTTGAAGTTTACATTGAGTAAGCCCCATGTACATTTTTGTTGAGAGCTTTTTGAGGCTTGTTAAATATCACGAGTGTCAAAAGTTGAAGAACCTTAAAAAATACGTACTTGTGAACTTGTAGAGACTTGTCAAAACTTACTACTTGAAGTTTTATAGTGAAATACTCAAGTTAAATGCTTGGAGACTAAGCGTAGGCTTCGTTACAAGCCTAACTAGTATAAATCGATTGTTTCACTCTTTCTCTCTCTTAACTTTTAAATTTCTACATTATAGTATATATGTTTCATTTACAAGCTCCTTCACTTTTCGAATAGGCTCCTTCTGTTTTAATATTGTAAGAAGTTTCTCTTATTTTAAACTTTAACAAGCTTCTTTCGTTGATAGGCTCCTTTTGTTTTAAACATTAACAGGCTCCATTCGTTTTTAAACGTTAGCAGGCTCCTTTCGTTTTAAAAAGTTAATGGGTTCCTTTCGTTTAAAACATTAATAGGCTACTTTCTCTTTAAAATTTAACAGGCTCCTTTCGTTTCAAACGTTAATAAGCTCCTTCGTTTTAAACTTCAACAGGGTCTTTTTATTCACAAACTTTTCTGTTGAAATTTAGCAGCGTCTTATCATTTACACAAATTAATAGCAACTTGCAAAATTGTTAAGTAAGTCACACACAATTCACCTCCCTCTTGCATGTGTTTGCTTTATCAAAGATATATCAAAGTGAGATAAAATTTCTTAGAATGGAAATAGATGGTAAAAGAGTTAAACTTCAATCTCATATACTAAGAAAATCTCTTAATTTTTAGATAAATTACAAGATAAAAAGCAAGTTAAAAACTTTTATGTGTATTAAATTATGCATATGATTTTATTCAAAATCTAGCTAGGATAAGAAAACCTTTTCAAAAATTGTTAAAGAAAGTTCAAAGATTTGAATTTTCAACTTACTTAATTGACAGGTCAAGAAAATTAAAATTATGTGCTCTACTTTACCCAAGCTTACCTTCTGACAATAATAAATTAAGTCTTGAAATTAATGCTTTTGATTATGTATATAGTGGAGTGTTAACAAAGATAGAATATAATGATGTACATGTTAAAACTAATGAGTCTTTATGCAGGTATACTTTTGGAACTTTTACAAACACCCAACAAGGATATCATATTAATGAAAAAGAATTATTACCAAAAGGATTTTTATTACAAACTGATCATACTCAGGTAAAAGCATTTATTCAGAATAATTTGCCTTATAAGCCTAAATATAAAAGATATATAAGAAGGCAAACACTATTAGGTGAATATTCTTTTGATATTTAAAGTAATTAATTTTAATAATAATGTTCTTGCAAATTTTCTAATCAGGAATGGTCAACCCTAAAGAAGAGATATTTTGTATAAATATGTGCCAAGCACAGAAAAAAGATTTGCTAAATATTGCTAAATTTCCTTCAATGTCTCATGAGATAGCTAAACTACTTCTCACTTTTTGCCATGTATGATAAGTTAAAATAAATCATTTTAATTATACTGAGCAAAAACTTTATAGACTGCTCAACAAAGTTTAGATAACTGAGGAATCTGATTCTACTTAATCTTCTCACATATTTCAACAGATATCTTAACCAAAGGCTTTTATTCCTAATAATAATTCGTTACAACCAAATACTTCTCAAAATCTCAGATACTGAAAAAATATTATGATGGAGAGTTCTCCCAAAAATCATGTTGTTCAAGCTCATTATGAGATTATGAGAGACTTTTAAACTCTACAAAATAATGATTTTTGTTATATTAACTTTTTTGGGATATATCCTAGACTGAAATTTTTACAAGGAGCTCATCCTCAAGCCATCCATGATTGATATGATTTTGGTGTTATAAATGCAATTTATTTAACCAATCCATACTTTCCTGATATTTCTTCATTGCCTAAATAGATTCAAAGAGTCAGAGATTGTTATTTGAACAACCCAACGATGACTCCAAAAGATACTTTGATGTTGAAAATTCTATCAGCTAGACCAGATTTTTACGGAAATAAAAGATATGATGCCTATCATTTTATCATGTGAAACAGATATCCACTATCGAAGAGGAATTGGTATTAGAACTATCATCTCTGGCCTTGAAGCCTCGTTAAAAGGATTCAAAACTTATGTCGGTAAAAGAAATTTTTCTTCACTAATGATAACATCAGCTAAAAAGATTCTTGTGGCTTCAGAAAATTTTGTAAAAATGAAGATAGGGTTAATTGAGAAAGGAAAAATCAAATCAAGCTTGGAAGCACAAAGATGATTTTGTCACCTTTGAAAACACATTAGAAACATTTGTCCTGCATATACAAGTGTCATGTTATCTTTAAAGGGAAATGATAAAGTTGAAAATTCCAGAGTCAACACATATAATGACTCAGAATAATTGATATCTTCCACAGTGTAAAGAAAAGATGCTCCTACTTTTTGAAAAAACAGATGATAAAGAAACAATGAAATCTCCTCTTTCAATTAAAATTAAATAAGGAAATCTTCTCCGTCAATAAAACTTAAATAAGAATGGATGTCAAAAAGAAATATGACGTAAAACTATTTCATATTTGAGATCCTATTGTAAACTTCTACTATAAATAAATCTCTTCTATGTGCAAGGGAGCAGCTCACTAGAATCCCTCTTTCTCTCTTGTAATATTTTCTTTCTACTATAAAATAAAAGGTCTTTTCTAATAGCTACAGTTTTATCTTTTCTATCTTAAAATCCTTTATTCTTCTTTCTACTCTTTATTTTACGCTTAAAGGTAGGAAACTTTGCTGAAAGAGTCATTAAGGTTAATTACCTCTTGAGGTTGGGAATGGGATGTCTATTAAAAGACTCAATAATAACTCGATGAAGTAACGATCAAATCATCAAAAAAAATAAGTACGAAAGCATATTGGACCCTTTAAGATTGAAACACAAATTTGTTCTGCATATTTGAGATTTTGTTTATATGAGTACTTATTTTTTACAAAAAAATTATATGGGTTAAATGGATTAGATTTAAATTTAATAAATGCTCTTGGTAAAATTGTTTCCTCTTTTTTTGAAGAAGTTATTGATATTATAACAAATACTGATGATTTATATAATGAAGATCTATTTAGAATCACTTTAATTTTCAATATCATAAAAAGTTTATATCTAATGAAAAGTTTTCTTTTTTCTCAATAAATTTATGTGTTTTAGTTGTGATTTATTTGGTCTATTAGATCAAATGTTTAAAGATATAAAAAAATAAGTTTCCAAGTTTAGTGAAACAGAAATCCACTATCGATGAGAAATTAGTATAAGAACTATCATCTCTAGCCTGGAAGCCTCATTTAAAAAGGATTCAAAACTTATGCTAGTAAAAACAATTTTTCTTCATTAATGATAACACCAGTCAAAAAGACTCCTGTAAAAAATGTCTGAAATATTCCAAAGAAAAATGGAAAATTTCTTCAAGTATCATAACTTCATACAATGTTATATAGATGATATTTTGATAATTAGCAAAAATATAGCACATGTTATACTTCTTCATACATTTGCAGATTTATATGAAAAACATAGTTTTGGTCTCTTTGAGAAAAAGGCTAAAATATGTCAAACCGAGATAGAATTTCTTAGAATAGAAATAGATAGTAAAGGAGTTAAACTTGAATCTCATATACTTAAGAACCTATTGATATTTTTAATCTTAAAGAGTCCAATACGCTTCCATACTTATTTCTTTGATGATTTGACTGTTACTTCATTGAGTTATCATCGAGTCTTTCAACAAGCATCCCAGCCCCAACTTTAAGAGATAACTACCCTTGACGACTCCTTCAACAAAGTTCAGCATAACCTGATTTCGTTTTCCACCTTCAAGCATTAACCAAAGAAAGCAAAAAGAAGAATAAAGGATTTTAAGACAGAAAAGATAAAATTGTATATGCTAGAAAGGGCTTTTCATTTCATAATAGAAAAATTATTATAAGAGAGAGAGGAATTCTAGTGAGCATGCTCCCTCGCATATAGAAGAGACTTGTTTATATTAGAAATTTACAACCACATCTCAAATCTGAAATAGTTTTTCACCATATTCTTTTTTAGCATCCATTATTGTCTAAGTTTTATTGGCATAGAAGATTTCCTTATCTAATTTTAATTAGTAGAGGAGATTTCCTTATCTCTTTATCTTCTGCTTTTTCGAAAGACAGGATCATCTTTTCTTTACACTGTGGAAGATCAATTATTCTGAGTAACTATATGTGTTGACTCCAAAATCTTCAACTTTATCTTTTCCCTTTAAAGATAGCATGTTACCAGTACATGCAAGACAAATGTTTCTTAAGTGTTTTCGAAGGTGACAAAATCATCTTTGTACTTTAGAGCTTGATTTGATTTTTCCTTTCTCAATCTATCGTATCTTTATTTTTACAAATTTTTCTGCAGTCACAGGAGTCTTTTTGGCTGGTGCTATCATTAATGAATTAGAAATTTCTTTTCTTAACTTCATTTCAATAGTAAT
Source organism: Erythroxylum alaternifolium (assembly GCA_027478495.1). Lineage (NCBI taxonomy): Eukaryota > Viridiplantae > Streptophyta > Magnoliopsida > Malpighiales > Erythroxylaceae > Erythroxylum > Erythroxylum alaternifolium. Next base: position 13,865 of record JANIIA010167156.1, read on the forward strand.
AGTAAAGTGTTCAAATTTTCCTACCATAATAAAATGATAGGCATCATATCTTTCATCTTCGTAAAAATCTGGTCCAACTGATAGAATTTTTATCATCAAAATATCTTTTGAAACTATCATTGAGTTATTTAAATAACAATCATTGATTCCTTCTTGAATCCATTTAGGCAGTGAAGATATCATAGGAAACTCTAGATTGATTAAATAAATTGTATTTATGGCACTAAAATCATATCAATTGTGGATGGCAAAAATCAATATAAGATATATCTCAGAAAAGATAATATAACAAAAATCATTATTTTGTAAAAAGTACAATTCTCATAATCTCATAATGAGCTTTAACAATAGGAGAATTTTGGGGAGAATTTTCCATCATAATATTCTCAGTATTTGAGATTTTGGAGAAGTATCTTGTCATAACTAGATATTATCTAGAGTAAACGCCTTTGGCTGAGATATCTATTGAGATATAAGAGAAGATCCGATAGACTCGAATTCCTCAATTATCTAAACTTTATTAAGCAATTTATAAAATTTTTGCTCAGCATAAATAAAATGATTTATCTTGGCTTGCCATGTATGGCAAAAAGAGAGTAGCAGTTTAACTATATCTAGCAAATCTTTTATCTGTGTTTGGCACGTATTTATATCTTTAAACATTTGATCTAATAAACCAAATATCTCTTCTTTAGGCTGGCCATCCCTGGTTACAAAATCTGCAATAACATTATTGTTAGATTTAATTATTTTAATATCAAAAAAATATTTAGGTAATGGAGTTTGTCATCTTATATATCTTTTATATTCACGCTTAGAGGGTAGAGTAATTTGAATAAATGCTTTCACCTGAGTATTGTCAATTTATAATAAAAATCTTTTTGGTAATAGAAAATAATAATATTTTTGACAGCTCCTTACTACTGCTAATAATTCTTTTTCATTAATATGAAATCATTGTTAGATGTTTGTAAAAGTTCCAAAAGCATACCTATATAAAGACTCGTTAGCTTTAACATGTACATCATTATAATCTATCTTTTTTAACACTCCACTCCATACCTAATTAGAAGCATCATTGTCTGAAGGTAGAGAGAGTTTAGGTAAAGTAGAGCACATAAATCTATTTAGAAAAATCTATTTTTCTTTATATCCTACATCATATTGGGCTGTGCGAGGTTGAAAAGAAATAGGGGTAGAATGACTATAAGCATTTTTAAGGCGATTAACTATTATCCAATAGCCGCAAGGAGTTTTGAAATTTATTTGTTGGTTAATAGTATCAAATAAGATTTAATGGAATAACTGAAGAAAATTATTTCCAAAAAATATCAATATCAATATCATAGAAATAAAAAGGTAGACATTTAATTAAAAATGTTCATACAAGAATTTGAGGTTGTTGCATTCCAATGGATAAATCTATATGATGGTTAGAAATATCTATCCCTATAATAGGTTTTAAAGTTTCATGATATTGTGAAGAAAAATACGTAGATTTGCATAAACAAGAACCTGCTACCTATATAAGTTGCAAAATATTCAGCTTTATATTTTTTTTATATAATTCCAATAGGAATATATATACTAGTAGAACCAGTCATTACTAAGGAATGTATATGATATTATTGTTATATGTTAATTGTATTCCATATTGAGTTATCTTAAACTTGTTCAAGGAAACTAGTTCCTAACATAATTCTTTCATTTTCTACTAATAACCATATTGATATTTTAGTATCTCCAATCTTAATTGTAGTTTCTACAGCTCTATTTATATGGTAAATATCTCTATTAAAATTTATATACTGGTAAGGTTTTATTGAGTGAAATTTTATCAAATTATTAGTTAAGTTATGATTAATATAACTTCCATTTTCACCAGTATCTATTAAAATATTACCAGCGATATAGCTTGTACTATCAAAATATTCTCCCTTTATTTTATAATTAGAACTTATCAGTTTATAATAATAATAATAAACTTAGTGGGAAATAATAAATATATTGGTCTTTTTGTTAATTATTCCTTTGGCATTTCAAACCAAACATTAACATTATATCATCATTAGAAATTCTTAGGAATAAACCAAACTAAATAATACATATTATATTGTATTTCTCATTTATTTTATTCCTAAAGAATCATTATTCCATTTTTGGTTCACCTGTTAGAGCGTAAAATTCAAACATTAGAGGATATGACAAAAGCTTGTGTGCTTAGGATAGATACCTACCTTTGATGGAGTTTGAGTATAATAATAGTTATTACTCTAGCATCGTTATGACACCATTTCAAGCATTATATGACAGAATGTGTAGAGATTCGATATGTTAGGATACAGATGGTGTTAGAATGTTAGAGGGACTAGAGTTGGTTCAGGAGAGGATAGAGAAAATAGGGGTTGTAAGCAATGTATGAAAAAAAATTATGCCAATCAACATCGTCGAGAGATGTAGTACAATGTTAGAGATATGGTATTTTTATAGGCATCATCTCGGAGGAAATTTTTGAGGTTTGGTAAGAGAGGGAAGTTGAATATAAGATACATCGGGCCATATGAAACTATACATGTCGGGCCATTAACTTATAGATTAACATTACTACCAGAGATATCACAGATTCATTATGTATTCCATGTGTTGATGTTGAAACGGTATCAATCAGATCCTAACCATGTTATATCGAGGCCTAAAATCGAAGTTACAAATAATATGGCTTACAAAGTGGAGCCAGTGGAGATATTGGATAGATAAATTAGGAAATTAAAGAGATAGGAGATGCTGATGGGGGGAGTTTTATGAAGTCATCGTCGTTCTCCAAGCGAGGCGACTTGGGAGGTAGAGGACAAAGTTCGACATCAATATCCTCATTTGTTTATATGCTAAAGTACATAATTTAATTCAAGGATGAAGTTCTTTTAAGGGGGAAACTAGAAGCAGCACAGCCGTAACAACTAACCCAACCTATAAAATAATTAAACAAACTATTATAAATAGAAGCCAGCAACTGAAAAATTATAAACTAACAATAATCAACTTTTCTTCTTCATTTTCCTCTCCATTTTTCCAACTCATAAGTGTGTAAATGCACCATATTTCTCCTGCATATGAAACATTTCTCATGTGTTTAATTATTTTGTCAGTTTTGCAACAAATTGTGAGGAAATTGTGGAAGCTAACCTTCCCAAAATCCCTTAGAAAGGTATAGAGTTCACATAGGTAAAAAATTTTCAGCATCAATTATATGCCTTTTATTTTGATATTTAGTCATCCTACACTAGTTTATAGTTGGATTGTATATTGTGATAGTTTGGAACAATAAATTGAAGTCATGGAAAGCAATCAAATTGGAAAAAAGGTAGTTAAAAAATGAGGGGGCAAAAGAGGTAAGAGAAGAAGAAAGGGTAAAGAAGACAATATTGGAAAATTCAAGTTATATTAAGGGGAAAATAGGAAATGTAAAAATTTAAGGGTAAATTGGAATTTAATTCCAATAAGGGTATTTTTGTATTAATAAAAATAAATAAGGGTAAAATAAGACTTTTAATAATTAAAAGTATTTTAGTAATTATGGTAGTTAAGTTTAGTAAGGATATTTTTTATAATTAAGAATAAATTGAAAAAGAGAATAATGTTAGATTATTACGTGCAATTGAGTCAAAAATTTTCTTAAATAAATCTAATAGAATTTTTGTAATGACTAGGTCAAAAGGTCAAATTAAATAGTAAATTAGACTATCAATTAGTTGAGTCTGAAATTCAAATAAGGATAACCTTAGTCTGTACTTTTAGAATACTGACACTTTTGTTATTAATAAATTATTCTATAATGAATCATATTTTAAATTATTCATTAATTAAATTAATAATTAATAGTTACATATATGAATTATGTTTATTTATTTCACAAATAATTAACAAAGTACAATGTGTTTCACTTTCATATTTTGTTATGTGTTATGGAGTGTATCGCTTGTTATTTGGATAAAAAATGTGTTAATTACATAGAGATTGATTTATAATAGGCCGCGAATAAATTATGTGCATTGTGAATATGTGCCTTACCTAAGATAGGCTACATTCAATGTTCATAAATTGATGGATTGTGTAAATATGAGCAAGTAATGGCTGAGTATTTGTCCATGGAGTAGGTACTAAGGCATCCTTAGTCCTAGAAATGTCTTATACCGATGGCTAAATACCAAAGTGATATCGAGATATCCTGAGTCTTTAGGATATCATGTGCTAATGGCTAGGTACTGGAATAGTACCAAGGTACCAAATTATATTAAAGAATTATTGGTAAATTATAATAAGTAGAAATAAGCTAACAGACCATTAAATGTAAGCCTACTAGGATAATCAGGACCTAAGCAATTTAGTTAATCATAAGATAAAACATAAATTACAATTATAAAATAATATTAGTGATAACCATTGTTTTGGTAAAATTTTGGATTTTTGTTGATTGTTCAAATAGGCTGACTAATGTTATGTAGTTTAGTACTATATGACCAATTTTTATATTTATATGTTGAGGTATGATTAGTTACCCTTACTAAGTAGCTAACTCACCCTTTATCGTTTTTTTAGGAGACAAAGAGATTGTCAATACCCCTAATACACGAAATTGACAGAGTGAAATTTAAGTGAGATCAGCAAATTAATTGAGTAAAGTTATTTTATTGTATATATTTTTAAATGTGACAAGTCGAGTAGTTATATTGTATAGAATACTTCTACGACTGAAGAATGTCGTTTTTTTTTAAGAAATGAAGATTTTGGTAATTAACGTTATGCTTTGGGATCAATTTGGATAATTGTAGTTTAAGAGTATTTGAAGTGTTACATTAGGTGGCATCAATTTTTCCACAAGAGCTTGGCCTATTCAACTGTAGGACATTTGTCCCTAATTGCTTCTAGATAAGAGACACTGTTGAATCTACCTGAGTGGTATGATATCCACACTTGTTCATCCTAGGCCTCTAGGTTTGGAAGGTTAAGAAGATTTCTCCTTAGTAGCTACATACCCTACTAGTCACAACTCCATATATATTTCATAATTATAGATTGAACCTTAAGATTAATTTATCAAAAACACATAATTTGAATAACTCTTATTGTTTAATAACTTCAGATACGATCTAAAATTTAATTAAACAATAGCATTAAAAAAAGAAAGACCACCGAAGCAAGATTACACATCTATAATTGCATTTAATCTAGTTGAATGCTTTTTCTAAAATTTAATAACTTCTAATGCAGTAAATTAAAAATTCCTAGTTGCTACAAAGATTTATTTATTCAATATTTATTGCAGCAGATGATCATTTCAATCAATAAACTAATTTTGCATATTAGAAATCAACCAAAAAGTCATAAAAATAAAAAAAATCAAAAAATAATATAATATACGAATGAATGAAAAACTTTAACAATAAGACTCATTTATCTACCAATTTATAAAGTTACAAAGGCTTCCATTTACTTCAGCCAAGATAAAGAAGATTAGCCATGACTACTACTACCGGTGAGAAAAAATTACTCTAATGTCTACTAAAAAGAGGAAAAGAGGATTTTGTGTGAAAAGTTAGAAAGTGCTTAAGAAAAACTTGAAATGCCTTTCTTCCTTCACCTTATCCTATTTGTATCCAATTTAATCCCATGTTTTGTTAATATTAGAGATCTTTGTTATTATTCTCTAGCTCTTACAAGTTATAACTTCGCTGATTGCCACTCAGAGTTAGTTAAGGTTTAAACAACTTTTGACATGTCTTTTTAGGAATAGCAAAATTAGCCCAGCCCAGCCCAGGTTGATCGGGCCATGGATCAAAACTGTTTGGCCTAACGAGACTACGGGCCGAAGCTATTCTGACCTGTGGTTCGACATAAAGGTACAAAACATGATTTTGTTAAAGTCGACATTATTTTTATTTTTTAAAAAATATAAGGTCAGATCAGGTCGACGCAAGCCCAACCCAACCCAACGATGTCCCTATGTCTTTCTTTAAATTAAAAGTCTAAAAGTTGTAATTTTCACTGAATGTGTCTATGCGTAAGATCGCACCAGTTAGTTTCACCAAATTTTCAACATAATTCAAATTATTTAATTCAAAATTACCATTTAAAATGATTTGTCAATCTAAATTTTCTTGATTCTCCCTTGATTATTGTTGATATTGCTTCTCTATTCCAAACTTTCAAATTTGAATTAAGTGCCAATTAAATTCCTCTTGCTAATTACCTCTTTTAGCTTCTTTTTCTAATCAAATAACTTTTTCAACTCTTTTCCCACAAAGTAAACAAAAAGGCTAAGTTTGAACCTATTAAAAGGGCAATATGGAGGATTTAAATGCCAAAAATTAAGACAAAATCGAGACACTTCAAATTTCCCCATACTTAAGATTGTCCCTAAGCAAATAAAAAGAAAAAACAAAACAAGATATCTAAATAGTTTTTATTAAAACAAACTATGCATACTCTTTAAGACTTAGACCAAAAAAGACTTAAGCATCAACACAAATCAAAGTTGATTTTCACTAGAGAATATGAACAAAGACAATTAAAGACAACCTCAATCAAAAGTATGCACAAAGCCTTAGTGAATTTCCTTCACACAAGTGTTTAAGTTCAAGTGTTTACTCTCAATCTCTTGTCACAAGGAATACACTACTATAAACTTGCATATACACCAAATATCTCTTACTATAATCATATGTGGATACGAATTAAAAAGAGTTTTATTAAAGGTTGGAAAGGGAGAAGTATAGCCTAAAACCACACATATTTAGTATGGCATTCAAACAAAATATAAGGGCTAAGAATATAGAGTGATCATAACCAAGTACTTAAATGTCAATGTAAATATACTATGGCTGCATGATTCTTTTATATAGATAGAAAAAAGAGTTTTTTTTAAGAGCAGAAAATAAATATTTATGTGAAAATGGAAAGCCATGATACAAAGCTAAATTAAATGCAAAACGAGTAGCTTAAAAAACACAACTTAAAGTAAAGTCAATTTAGTTCCCCAAATAGCTCAAGAATACCTTATTAAAACGGGTATTTAGGTGATAGAATATATTATAGGCTAGGTTTATGATGTGGGTTTAAACACAAACAAAGGGATTTTAAAAATAGATCAAAGCATTGAACTAGAGACAATTAGGTAACGTGGCTTTTTAAGTTAAATGGCTAAAACATGGAAGGAATTTATCATATTTAAGCTCACATGCATTATAGCAATTTAAGTCAATTCAATGCAAGTTTTAAAGGTATCTAAATGACAGAGAATCACACACCAAGGGAAATTAGATAGATATAAGAATTTTTTATCCTTTAAGGCTCAAATGCTCACAAGTTTCAAAAAAATTCATATAATCCTTATACAATATTTCACTATTCAAATGTCTCAGATTTATCTAAGTGCATGCCCTACCTATTTTAACTTATCAATGTGTTTAGCCTTCATCTTAATTAATTTTAGTCTTAATTGGCACATAGTCAAATTCTTTCAAAACTGTTCAGCACAATTTTCTTTTACACATCTTTTCTCATCAACTTCCAAAAGCATTAGGCATAAACAAGAAATTAAAAGAAGTTTTCAAACAACCTAAAAATTCCCAAAAATCATAGGAAGGAAAAATATCCCCACCCTCACACCTATTTAAAACATTATCCCCATTGCTTAACAGTGAAGCATAAAAATTAGAAAAAAAAAAGAAAATAAAGAGAGAAGAAGAAGAGACAACTCATGGAGTGGTGGATAGGGATGGTTAAAGCCTTATCGCTCACAGAAAAATAAAAGGTTGTTCTAGAGCCAAAGTTGTCAGCATTCTATCCCTTCCATTCGTTCTTACATCTAATGGAGGAGAGAACTGCAAGACTATGGTGGTTGATCACCAGCTTCAGGTGCCTCAACTAGTTTTCTGGTGGAAGGTTTTGTTAAGTGTTGTTTTGGAAGTCTTGAAGAGATAAAGGCAAAAGCACCATCGACTTTTTGTAAAATCAGCCCCAATAAATGTAAACAAAGTAAATACAAAGTTTTCACCTTACTTGCGACGTTATTTCATTATTAGCAACATCAAGTAAACTCAAAGTAACAACTGATCTAAAAATTAAATGTAACAAAAGAAATTTGTAATAACGACCTAATTTCACAAGTGAATTATACTAAAAACACCACAAGAACAAGAAATGTAACATAAGAGAAATTATTAGAACTGTCCTTCCTACCAAAAAAATTGAAAGCAAATGAGCACTACATTTTTCCAATAAGTACTCTCAGATTTTTGAGGATTATGATACAGATTAGGTCGAGAAGCAGAGACTTATTGCCCAAGTAACATTGCTTGCAAGTTAAGGACGAGTGCTAGGAGAATCAGTCACTACAAGAAAAATGTCATTTTGCGACGGACATTACCAACGGAACACGTAAATATTCTGTCGGTAATATATCTTACTGACGGACAAAGGTGTCATAAAAACGGTCGTATCTAATAATTACTGATGAAATTTTTTTTCGTCTGTAAATTTATCGACAGAATATTTCCTACCATTGGTAAATATACCTACTGTTTATACTTTAGTTGATCGTCGACAAAGGTTAGCGACGGTCGGTTATATTCTATCAGAATATTTACTAACGGTATGAAATATTCCGTCAGTAAATTTGCTAAGAGGTTAATGACGGATATGTTATTCCGTCGGTAAAAATTGCGAGAGATTTGGTTATGTCCTCTGTGATTACTGACGAATTTGTGAATAGACCATCGGTAAACAAAGATCACTTTACTGGCGGATATTGTTTCTGTCGGTAAATGAACAACAAATGTTTTTAAAAAATATGTAATGTATAATGTCAGTATATTTAAATTATAGTTAATGAATAATTTTAATAGTTATAAATTTATAGTATACATTAAATTTGCTTAAATAGAAATTTTTATTGGTGATTAAAAGTTAAAATATCTTAATTGATAATATAAACATTACATTGTACATAATAAGAATTTGTAACAAAAATTAAATAACCAAAAGTACACTATTGATCTAGAGACACGGATTCTCTGGTTGGTGCAATGAGTTGATACCCTTACCTTTCAACTCATCCATCTCCTGACGGAGCTGAGCGATGTACTACATCGACTGTTGCAACTGAGTCGCCAATGTTTGCACTGTGCTCCGAAGCTCTTGCACTTCATTGGTGGTAGACCATCTACTAGATGCTGCTGTCCAGGACGTGAAAGATTGCGAATAACATGTGTTCGCAAATAAACCTAAGCCGAATATTCTCTCATGATGGTCCCTACCACCCACTGTATGAAGATAAATTTCAGTCTAATCAACATCTTCAAATTGTTGAGACCACCGTTCAATACTTTCTTGTATTTGGTCCTATTATAAAGCAATGTTTATTTTAGTAAGTGATAATTATTAAGCATTATTAATATTAAACCATAAATTTCACATACATTGAGTTCCCTACAACAACTGTTGACAAATATTACATCGTCATACTTTTTAGTATGAGTGTGCAGAAATAACTAACAAGTTGTAGGCCTCATGCCCATAAACTTTTCCTGCATAAGAATGAAATGTTAATTATAAGTGAATTAGAATTTATAAAAATTTTGGCAAATTTTCATTTATTTTTATGATATCTGCCTCCTGTTGAATAAAGTAAAAACTGAAAAACACAGTCATATATGGTACCAGATATTTATAACATTATCATTATCAATAAAAAGCACATATTTTCATTCCAAAATTTAACACATCAAATTCAATTAAAATACAATAAAGGGAAGAAATGAGAATATAACTGTAAATTATAGATAATTACAAGTCTCTGCATGCTTTTGGTTGTATGTACAAGAAGATTCTCTCCCTCCAGTCCTCCACATCTGTTGGCTGAATTACGCTATGAAACGGACATGGCCTCAGGTAATGTCCAATACTGCAGCCAACGACTCCATATTTCTTCAAAAATGTAAGGCGGTCGTACACTTGCCTGTGTATCACAGCAACAAAGTCGCGATAACGTGTACGCGCTCGTCTCTCCCATACTTTATAGATGATTCCGTCAAATTGAGAATCCCAAAAAAATCCTTTCTGTAACAAAAAGAAAAATATTCGATAATTACTTTTGACGTAATAATATTTATCAAATTAATGTATTAAAATATTAATTAAAAATAAAATAATAATTTTTATCGTACCTCAAACTCGTGATAGTAAAATTCCTTTATCGCCTGAGAGATATTCTTCCATACATAACCCTCAGGATCAATCTTCTCTTTGAATTTCAATGTCATGTTTCTTGAATAGGGTCCAGATGGAAATAACCTAATATAAAAACAAATAAAATTATACCATTTTTAAAATTTGAACTTAATTATAAACATATAATGGTTCATGTATTTTCACTTACATATTATTGACAATTGTGATGTATTTTCGTCCATCGGGTTCCTCAGCTCTAGGCTGGTAGCCGTCTCCTTCATCCGCATTGTTTACCCCTGATATCTCTGTCGGTATACAGGTAGTAAATGATGTAGGATTGGTGGATAGTGTAGCCTCATCTGCTAGTGTAGTAGGTGGAGGGGGAGGAGATGTTTCATCTCTAACTGCTACACCACCAGATCCTTCATCTGTACAGTAAGTACCTCTGAATCGTGGTATAAATCTTAGTCGCAAAATATCCTGTCTTTTCTTTGGTGTCATATTTCAACCTGAAATTAATATTTGATTGAAGTATGTAGAAATATTACAATTTTATTTCAATAATTTATACAATATATTGAAAAGGAAATAATTGATTTGTTCATATAATATTCAATTACAAGCACAAATTAATCGTCATCATAACTTAATTGTAAATCAAAATCATCTTCTTGTTCTAAAGAATTTGAATCAAACTCAGGCTCTTCTTTAAATCTCTAGCCCTCCTCATCCTCTCCAGATAAAATTTCAACATATTCATTATATGAATCGTTCAAAGGTTCATTATTCTCATATATGACAGATGCATTTATTTCATAAGTCTCTTACTGAAATGCTTCACTTTCAATTCTTTGTTCTCCTTTTCCATGTGATTCAAAAACACCTCTAGGTTTAACTTTGCAAATAGCCAATCAATCTGACTTATCTTGTCGTAAGCTGGGAAAAAGGACATCATACATTTGGATCGTTTGCATTGCCAACACGAAAGGTTCAAATT
>JANIIA010168090.1:0-43182 GCA_027478495.1 Erythroxylum alaternifolium
AAGCATATTTTTCATAATTCACATTTATTCACAATTATACCGGGAAATGTCATGAATGCATGTACAGTCATTTACATATGCAAAATTCACTATTCACGTGCATATATGAATGCATAAACATAGCTGAACAATTTTAAACACTCCTAACCCGTTCCAAATTATTATCTTACCCTTCCCATCAGTGATGGGATGTTACACGGTAAGTAATATGTTTTTTGGCACATTGAGCAAGAGAGGGATTAACCCTGCATGTTTAACAAGTGCCACACAAGGATCCCTTCATGCATTAAGTAATATGCTTGATGTTAATATATTGTTATTTCATAGGCTTAGTTAAGCTTTGTAATAAGACTTGGATGTAAATTACCAATTGAACCCCACTTTATTGGAATTTTTATTCATAAAAGTATATATGATTTATCGTAAGGTGGAATATATTCATTGAAATATTAATATTGTACAACCTAAGATTGTTAGTATTTTCCTATAAGGTGGACAACAATTAATTTCATTTTCGCAGTTTTTAACAACTTATCAGTTAAGTTACATAATTTTGATTTGGATAAGTATAATAAAGTGGCCCAATAAAAGATCTAAATTAACAGGCCAAAGTTTAGCAAAAAATGGACCCCAGTCAGTGTAGACTGGACCTATATTAATCCTATGATGGGAAGGCATGATATGGAAGTTATATGTATAGGTTACGATCTCTTGTAGTTGTTTAAGTAATTTATGAACGTAAAGATATTCTGACCTATTTAGAGGTTCATATGTTAAGAAAACTATAGGAAGACATTAACCATGTCTTGATGAGTAGATCCTATGAAGTTGCCAGAGGATTCATGCTCCTTTTGGCCTGGAAAAGCTCGTTGGGAAGTTATGGAACCAAAATTAGGTATTTCTGCATTTTTTTGTTATTTCCCTTTCATGTTCAATTTGGGATACGTAACTAAGGCTCATATTACGTGTTACATATGTATCACAGTGGTTACGTGATCGAGTGGTTAAAAACAAAAGTTTCTTAGTTTTTCTATAAGGGTTTAGGAGAATGGTGATCCATTTTTTGGTTTTTCCTTGCATATGAATGTTTCAAAGTGTGTTACATGTAGTTACAAAAATGGGTTGAAAATAGCTTCAAAGTGTAAAAAATCGACTCAAAACTCATCAAAAATTGCCTCGATTATTGGAGGCGATAGAGACCATTGGACATGGGTAGTACACTCGCCCTATGTGTGTATAGTGCACGTGGGAAGGCATTCACAGATGAGCGATACATGATGTAGCGGATGGACGATGCATGTGGCATGTGTGATACACACGCTAGCTTAAGCATAGAATTTAAATAGAGACAAGGGGACAGGCACGTGTGATGCAAACACCAGCCACCTGTCCTGATGCTTGGCACACATGGGTGAGTATGTCTGTTTGGAGTGTGTCAGATGATCATGCGCATCTAAACATAAAGCTCATGGACCACACACAACAATAGGGCCTAAGCGTGTTGATGTACGTAGGGCATGTGCAAAATATGCGCCTAATGTATACAGAGGGATGTCAAGCTTGTTTGTTCATTGTACATGCCATCCAGATCATGCACACCTGTGACGTCATTAGCAGTGATGTCAGTGCTATAGTGATGTTGACGTCAACAAAAAGTGAGTTTTTTAATTTTTCTAGATTCATTACATGAGTAATAAATAAATTTTAACTCCAAAAAAAGGAAATAAGACATTTTAAAGCCATTTTTTAGTGAATTTTCATGCTTTAAACTTGGCATGAGGGAGATACATGAAGGTTTTGTGTCTTATATGGATAGTTCAGTGTTTGGTATCATATGATAATCACTTTGATTGAGATTTTTTGTAACGAAAGTCTAAAATAAAGCATACTGATAATGTTTTTAGCACTAGTATATGATAATTAAACTGTGCATTTAGATTTTGCATTTATTGATGATACATTGTCACATATTGTATGCCTATAAAGAATGTAAGGATATCATATAGATGTATCTCTTGTGTTTGTAAACCTTTTAATTATTGATGAGAATATGGTCTCCATAGTGGCCTTTCGAGTCAGTATTTGAATTATTCTACTTTCGTGTTCGGGGATATCTTTGGTCTTATGTTTGGCCATTCTTCCTACAGGTGATGGCCTTACATTGAGATATTCATAAAGGTATAAGATAGAGGAAAGTCATTGCTTAAATGATCCATTTTCCATAGGTGGTAGTGTTATAAGAGTTGATGGTATGTTTTTTGATCACTTTTATGTGGAGTTTTGGTTCACATGTATCATGTATTAAACCCACAGGTGTTTCATGATATGTATGAATGGATTCTCAGTACAGATACTATTTTATAACTTTGGGTATCATTGTTATCTTACATTTGTGCTGATCTTTACATTGTCATTTTACAATTATCTTTTTTGTCAATGAATACAGTGTCATTATTGAAACCCTGGTTGCTTTCAATTTTTTAAAAGTGGAAGCGGATGAAGAGATTGCGAAAGAGATGGAAAATATTAATAAGGCCATGCATAGGGTTAGTCCATCCTTACCTAAATCCATCAATGCAGAAGTTGATAAAGAAGAATATGCAACATAGGATCGTTCAAACAGAACGTGTTATCTAACCATTAAGAGGTCAATCCTAGATCATCTACTGAGTGGATTACTAGATACAAGAAGAAAAAAATAATTCCTAGACAATTTCTTCTAGAGGTACAGGGTCTCGTCAAATGTTGAGACAAGTACCTTGTGTAAGAAATTATTCTCCATGAGGTACAATGGAGAAGGAGGAGTATGGGAATACAACACTAGGATGGTCCACTACTAGAGCAAGCTGAAGGCACTGGATATTCCAATTCTTAATGCATTAGTAGTGCACCAAGCTCTAAATATACTTCGTTTAGAGTTTGGTATTCTAGTCACTACATATAGTTCACAAGATGAGTCTTAGGACATTAATGCTTTAATCGCCTATTGTGTTGCAGAGGAAGAGAAACTAAAGAACACTTCTCATACAACCTTGGTTATAACTAAAGAAAAGGGAAAAGCCAAGCCCCAAAGGTTCAAAGGAAGGAAATCCAAAACCTTTTTGCAGTTGCATATTGGTCAATTTAGTATTACAAAGTGTCCATAAGATATGAAGAATACAAAGTGCTTCTTCTATAAGAAGGAGTATAGAAAATTCGATTGCTAGAAATATAAAGTCTGGAAAGTCAAAGAGTAACTCAGGTAACTCCTTAGCTTACATGATTCACGAATTTAATTTTGCTATAGCCACATTTATTTCTTAGTGACTAGATAGTGGAGCATTTAATCATGTTGCCTCTACATTGCAGGGGTTCAGATATATGAGAAATCCAACTAAAGGGGATGAGAAACTGATGGTTGGCAATAATGAAGAAGTTAGTGTTATGTATGTAAGGCAAGTATGTTTAAACCTTGATACAGGGTTTACGTCTGTATTATATGACACATTTTATATACCATCTTTTAGATAGAATCTGATCTCTGTATTATGTTATACAAAGAAGGTTATCATTTTGTCATTGATACTTCAGCTGTAAATTTATCCTTCAATGCAAAACATATTGGAACTGCCTTCTTGTCATATGGATTATATAGAATATGTCCTACCCCTCATGAAATGTATGCTTCTTCATATAGTGTTGAGCTTGTTACTTAAAAGATACCTCTGATTAAGGAAAAGTCATACATGTTTCCAAAGAAAGAGCTGAGAGATTAAAAAAGAAAAACTAGATTTGGATAATCTGGAAATATGTGCTGACTGTTGTAAAGGTAAGTTAATCAAAATAGAGAAAAACGGGTTAACTCAAGCTTCGAGTTTATTGGATCTCATAAATACAAATATTAGTGAACCTTATATAGCTACACTGTGCAATTCTAGATTTTTCTGACTTTTATTGATGATTATTCCTGGTATGATTATATGTTCTTACTTAAGGAAAAGTATGAAATTCTTGATAAATTCAAGATCTTTAGGACTGAGGCTAAGAACCAATTGGAAAAATCCATTAAGATTGTCAAATCTGACCGTAGAGGAGACTGTTTGACAAACACGGTGTTTTATGGCCAAAAAAAGTTATGTTTGCTAGATATGTGGAATCTTATGGAATAGTAACTTAGTTTACTATGCCAGGTAGTCTAGAGAAAATGGTATCGCCGAAAGGTGTAACTGTACCCTAAAGGACATGATGAGGTCAATGTAGAGCAGGACTAATCTTCCTAATTATCTTTGGGGTGAAGCCATCAAGACGACATTATATATATTTAACAGAGTCCCCAATAAGTCAGTGTCTAAGATGCCTTTTGAGATTTGGAAAGGGTGGATGCCTAGCCTTACACACATTCGTGTGTGGGGCTGCCCTGTTGAGGTATGTTTGTATAATCCTTTTCAAAGTAAATTATATGCTCGTTTTACTTGTTAGTATTTAGTTGGATATCCTGATGACTCTAAAGACTACAGATTTTACTGTAGATAAAGAGGGGATATAATTGTAGAATCATAAACAATTAAGTTTCTAGAATATGATGTCTTTGATGAGGGTGGTCCTTCTCATTTTTCAGATGATAGTAGGTTAGATACTACAGTTATTGCATATCCACCACTCATACAATTAGATTCAATGGATCAAGGTCTTAGTACCTTACCTGTATAGGAACCGGAACCCATACCTATACGAATAGAGTTTCCTAAGGTACAAGAACCAATACAGTTGCAGAGATCAACTAGAGTGAGACGACCTACTATCCCATTTAATTATATAGTCTATTTGGGGGAATAGAACTATGATATTGGACATGTTGCAAATCTAGTTGCCTTTAAAAGATATTTCTAGGCCCAATGCGGATTTATGGTTTGATGCATTGAATGATGAGATGTGGTCTATAAAGCATAACAAGGTATGGGAGCTAGTTGATTTTGCTGAACATCATAGATCCGTCAGTTATAAATGACTGTTTAAGACCAATAAGGACACTCAGGGTAAAGTTGGGTGGTTTAAGGCTCAGTTGGCTGAAAAAGGGTTCACTAAAAAAGAAGGGGTTGACTTTAATGTTACTTTCTCTCCCGTATCCTTTAAGGTTGCATTCAAAGCGATTATGAAAATAATAGCACATTATGACACGGAGCTACATCAGATGGATGTTAAAACTACTTTCCTAAATGATGACCTTTATGAAGAGGTCTATATAGAGTAACACAAAGGATTTTAGGATCAAGAAAGGACTTAAAAAGTTTGCAAATTGAGAAAATCGATATACTGTTTGAAACAGGCTTTCAAATAATGATACCTTAAGTTTGATGAGCTTATGCCCTCTTTTGGCTTTGTTGAAAATAAAGTTGACAGATGTTTGTACTAAAAGTTTAAAGGGAGCAAAGTTATCTTCCTATTGTTATATTTGGATGATATATTACTCATATTAAATGACTTGGCCATATTACATGAGGTTAAGCAACTTTTGGCTAAGAATTTTAACATGAAGGATCTTGGTGAAGCATCTTTTGTCCTAGGTATTCAAATTCACCAGGACAAATCTCGATACTTTTTAAGCCTCTCACAAAGTGCATACATTAAGCGTATGTTACAAAGGTTTAATATGGTTGATTGTAAACTTGTTGTATCACCTATCTCTCATGGTGAGAGATTATCTTTGGCACAGTGTCCAAAGAATGAAGTAGAGAGAAAGGCCATAAAGAATGGTCCTTATTCTAGTGCGGTTAGTATCCTGATATATGATCAGGTGTATACTAGGCCAAACATTGCATTTACTATTGGACTTTTGAGTTAATATCTAGTTATCCTAGGAATTCACCACTTGAATGTAGTTAAATGAGTGTTGAGATACTTAAAGGGAACCAAGGATTATGTGTTGACATACAAAAGGGTCAACAATTTAGACCTCGTAGGGTATACATATTATGATTTTTCTATATATCTGGATGTTAGAAAGTCCACTTTAGATTACATTTTTATGTTGAAAAATGGTGCAGTAATATGGAAAAGTGTCAAGCAAACACTAGTTACTTCCTCAACTTTGCATGTAGAGTTTGTAGCATGCTATAGGGCTGCTTCATAGGCAGTTTGGCTTAGGTATTTGATTTCTAAGTTGTTTATGGTTGATTCAGTAGCTAGATCCATTCGGTTATATTGTGATAATCTATCTGTTGTGTTGTTCATAAGAATATCATAGGGTCTAAGAAATTGGAGGTCAAATACTTGGTTATAAAGGAGATGATACAGAAAGGTGACAATGAGGTAGAGCATATGAGGACTGAGAAGATGCTTGCTAATCCTTTAACTAAAGGACTTTTACCTGTATTTTTGAAGGACTTGTATAAAGTGTAGGTGTATTGAAGTCTTTTGACATTGTTAGTTAGGGATCATTATGTTTGCTGCTTGTATGTTTTATATTTTAATGTTTTATGACATTATAGTTGTTTATCAATAAATATAATCATTTTTTTATCCTCATTCAAAGGCGTTATTATATATTGTCATAAAACATATGAAAGTCTTAAGGCCTGTGTCAATTTTAAGCATTTTAAAGGTCATTGGGTACATATACAGATTGACCTTGAGCCTATGTCATTAGTACATATGCAATTTAATATGTATATCTATATATTTTGACATAAAGTAGGGGTTTATAAGAGTTTAATCCCATAAAGGTTTTCTCTAATGCAATTTAGCATACAGTAAGAGAAAACAAAGGTTCTCTAATGTAGTTTAGCATCTAGTGATAGAACATGAAGTTTCTCCAATGTAGTTTAGCATTTAATGATCAAAAATAAGATTTTTTTGGTGCAGTTTCCTATATACAATTCGGTATAAAGTTTAGAGAAATTGAGACCTACAAACGGGAAAATGATACATTTTAGATCATACTGGAATCATCCTAATTTGCCACACTCTATTTTCTCATTCATGTTAGTAAGGTATTAGATATGCGTGATTGTATTAAATTTGTGTCACACATGACATATGTATTTGATATTTTCTAGTATCGAAAGCCTTACGGGATAGAATGACGGATTTTCATTATCTTTGGATCAACTGATTTTTAAACTTGGTCAACCAATATAGTAATATGCCTAAGTTCTCTTGTAGTTGCTTAAGTAAGTCATGAACGTAAAGATAGTCTGATCCATTCAAAGGTTCACGTGTTAAGAAAATTACAGAAAGATGTTAACCACATCTTTGTGCGTAGATGTTGTGAAGGTGCCAGAGGATTTGCACTCGTTTCAACATTAGAAAGGTCGTTGGAAAGTTATGGAAGCAAAATTAAGTATTTCAGCATTTTTCGTTATTTCTATTTCATGTTCGATTCGAGATACAAAGATCACCTAATATGAAAAATATATCTTCATCAAAATATGTTAAAATTGGATTCACATCATGAAGGCATGCCTAAATGATCACCCCATAAATATAAATTTAATGCAATTTGACCTTAAGATCAGTCTGTAGTCAATAATAAGGGGAAAATTATATATACATAAATATGCTCAAAGGTTGAATGTAATATCCTATTTTACCATATTAAGAGTTAGAACCCTAGATTACTGTAAATAAGAAATAGCAATGAGAAATTAGGAATTGCATTTCATGCTCATGCATAACAGTAGCATATACACATAACTGAATATTAATTTTTGTACACATTACAATGACTGTTCATGGACTCATTTGAAATTTTTCAGGTATAAATGATTGCAATGTGATTATGATATAAATAGTGACTATTTTGTCTTCAAAATTGATTTGGTGAGTATAATTATTGAATTAGAATTTTTGGTAAAAATTGGGAAAAATTTTAAGATTTTGGGTATTTATGGACTAGGAAAAATACTAAGTAGAAAGACAATTGATAAATGGTAGTAGAAATAAGTGTCAAATGGCAATAGAAATAATTGATATATGGCATTAGGATTTAATGACAAGTGTCATAGAAAATTGGGAGACATTTGGATTAGAAATTTGAGGCAAATGGACTAATTATTAAGGAGGACTAAGTGGAACCATGGGGAGGTGACAAGTGGCAAGTGACAAACTCACCCACAATCCCTTTTAATCCATTTGAAAGATTAACTTTAAATTATATTTTATTTGGTTAAATATCTTCATCTTCTTCGTTATCTTTATCTCCATGACACTCACCAACCTTCATCAACGTTGAATCTTGCTCTCATCCTTTACTTGCTACTTCCATTTTTGTTATCTTCTTCATCTTGTCACTAAAATCCTAACCTACTCCACCTTTATGTTGATGATCGTGTGATGCATGGAAAGCTAGGGTTTCTTAGAGATTTTAAAGAAACTTTGAGTAAATAAAGTAAGTTATACATTAATCTTCATAGGTTGTTGTAAAGGAGACAAATATGGTGATTATTCTGGGCTTGAATGATTAGGATCATGGTGTTAAATATATGACGTAATATAGGTGTAAAATATGTTCTATTTTTAGTGTATTAATGATATTCTTGGGTTAGTTAAATGAAAGCATTTATAATGATCATTTGGAGATAGACTAAAAGTGTAAATTGAATCGATTTTTATGCAAAATTGTGGATGAATAAATGAATATATTCATCACTTGTTATTGTGTTTATGATGAGTAATAATTCATAAATTGTTATAAAGATGTTTTTGAGGTAGAGTAATCTTTAAAATGGTGTTGAAAGTTGATAAGTGAAAAGAAGCGTTTATGTCCTATTTTATTGTTGATGATGAATGTAGGGAATTGATGAATAAACACATATGATTGTGTTCTATTTTTGAGAGTATAAAAACCATGGATTGTAGGTTATTATGTGAGGAAATGGATTGAGAATTAAAGGTATAATGAAGGTGAAATTTAGGTATAAGAAAGGTGTCAAATGTAGTTATTGAATTGAGAAGAAGTAAGAGCTAAGATGTTAATAAATGATAAATGGTGTTTTGTCTTGGTATGATTGATGAGCCTTAAGTATGAGTTGTCCTGATAATGATATTGAGATAGAAGTGAGGAGAGAATGAAGAGGAAAATAAAGTAGAAATGATTAATTTGGCATGATATGTATTGAGTAAAGTATGGATAAAGTTAGGATACATGTATGATAAGATTAAGTAAAAGATGATGAATCAAATGAGTAGAGTTTTGAGAGTTTAATGCAATCAATATGGTAGTTGAATTAATATGTAATGAAGTTGTATAATTGCATATGAATGCTGGAAAATTGGAGTGTAAATGATGTTATTATATATATTGAATTCGTGGAAGAAATGAGGAAGAAAATGCAGGGAATGATCATGGCATAGTCCTCACGATCATAGCCTGGAAAAATTTTAGTTATGTCACGATTGTGGCAGAATCCCAACAATTTTGGCTAGTTCCACAAGCTTTTGTCATGATCGTGGGAAGAACTACCATGATTGTGGGTAGGCACAAAGAGAGAAATATTGTCTTTTAAGTGATGTTTGAGACAATTGCCCAATGAATATAGGACAATTATCAATGAGTCTGGTATCCATAATAGATACGGGACAGTTAAAAGGCACTCGGTCACAACAACCTAATAATTGAATGTGAGTCACATGTGCATTGCATATACACTTGAAATGTATGTTTTAAATGGTCAAAATAAAGTGTTTGAATCGTTCTGAATGAGAACTGTGAATTAAGTGAACAAAATGGTATTTGATGCAATATGATGATTAGTGAAGTGATGTGCCTTATTTGATGATGTGAATTGTCTGTGAACTATTTGTGGTATGTAATATGAGTGAGCTTATCGATGATGTCTTGCTCATTGAGTTTGCAAAACTTATCAAAATTACAACGTGACTTTTCAGGTACGAGAGAGGAGACATAACTTTTAAGATTAGTTAGAAGAAGTAGAGTACTGCTTCTGGACTTAAGAAATGGCTCAAAGGTCGGTCAGCTGAGACTGAAGAGTTAGATAGAGTTTTTGTGTAATTCCTCTTTCATGTAGAATGTGCAAAAGAGCAGTAGACTCTTATAGTTTTGATGTTGTACATATATGGATTGTGTAGTGTAATACTACAATGTACATTATGTTTTATGAAATGAAATGAGGAATTGAGTTTTAGATATCATGTTATTCTCGTTTTAAATTATGACGCCATGATATAAGTGAATGTGATTGCTCTAGTGCACTGTTTCCACTTGGCATGTGCTGGAACGTCTGATGGACGTATGGGCACATGACGGATGGGAGTGGGTGCTACATTGAAGCCTAAAAATTCCTAATATTTAAAGAATCTTCGAGTATTGCATAAAATGGAAAAAAGTGTCACCATCTTACATGCTCATAATTCATTATAAAAGTTAGGTCACTTCTTACCTATCCACTTTATCTCACTAAACTTTTATATTTTCTTTCTCTAAAATTTACTCTCTAATATTTAGTTTTGTAAGCCTTGTAGAGAAGATCATGAAGACAAGCATACTATAATACTAGACTATGAAGACGAGCATATGATAATACCAACTTAGGATCAATAAGACCTAGACATGGGGAATAAATGTACGAAACAACACAAGTTGAAAAATTAAGAGAATTAATGACAAATTCTCATTAATTCCTTGATTTGTGTGATAGGAAAGAAGCCAATAGAAATATGTCATATGGTGAATCCTTTTAAATGCTTAACCTCCCTATTTCTTCTTACATAAAAGAGTTTAGACACTTTAAACTTCATAAGAGTTCTGAAACTTTCAAAATCAAAGCCCAAATCTAATTTCCCTCAGATCCTTAAATTTGTATAAGATGAAGTCTCTAGAATTTGACCCCTCATGTACCAAATAGCTTAAGTTAAATTCAAAATTATAAAGCACGTGTGAGATTAAGTTATTGGACCTTTATTTGAAACTAAATTGAAGATCGAATTAGATGACTCAATGAGAGCTATATCCACCTTTATTCTATTTTTATTTTATTTGATACTTGAAAATCTATTCTTCGGTTTGAAAAAGAGGAAACTAAGATACTAATGGTGATTGAAGATAATCAACCTTAGTTTCATTAATTTCAAATTACTTAAATGATATTATGTATGAGAAAATTATTACAACTTTTATTGCACAAGTCTATACTACACGGTACACCTAACTACAAGAGTTAAAACAATGTAAGGAAAAAATATAAAAAAACAAGGTGTATTATCCTTATTTATGAATTTATGTAGGTAGCTTTAAAAAAATTCCAAAGTTCATTTGCTTCAAAAAGAAACTCTTTATAAAGACTATACAAGAAATAATAGAAAGAAAGTGAAGAAGTAACAAATGGAATCAAAGTTTACATTTTATTACTAAATGATAAATATCATAAAGACTACAACATAAAGAAAGCTAAAGCAATGTCTTAAATGTTATAATGTAAAGAAGAAACTAAAGCTTTAAGTTATTAAATTTAGAGGGAACCTTTTAAGTTTTGTACAAAGTATCTAAATTTATTTTAGAACTTGTCCAATTTACATATAAGAAACACTCAATGTGTTTATCCATGATTTACGTATAATATCCCTAGTTTATGAGCTCCCTTTAATTAACATAGGATCTATTCTGAAGAAACCTAGTAATGGATGTTTAAGAAAGACATGACATAAATTATAATACTGATAGATTATGTAATAGCGAGACAAGTTATTATAAGATAATTTAATTTTCTAACCAATCTCCTTTATTTATTATGATCTTCAAATAAGTCTCCATCTTTGGTAAGTTCCAAATTAGGAAGCATTGGAGCACTGTCAAGCTAAGCCCCTAATTTTTCAGTTTCTATTAATAGATCAAGTATTTTTTTTTTCAAAGATAAAAAGATGTCTTTCTTCCTTCTTATCAACTATACTCCTAACGAATACTTCAAAACCTTTAATATTTTGTACGATATTGACTAAGAAATTATTTTAGAGATGAAATTCCCATAATATCAATTTCAATAACGATAATATCATCCATATATACAACAAAGAGTATGATGCCATATGGACAATGCTTATATAAAATTGATTAGTTAAACTTACTCATATTCGTAGCATACATTTCACTATTTGACTCAAATTTTTAAACCAAGCACAAGGACTTTATTGTAGACTATATAAGGACTTTTAAAGATGACAAACTTTTTTATATTCCTCCTGAGTGATGAACCCAAATGGTTGCTTCATATATACTTCCTCTTTAAGATCACCATGTAAGAAGACCGTTTTTATATCTAAATAATACTAGGGACAATGATGAGTTACCGAATGAATAGAAAAATAGAGATTATTTTAAAAAAGAGAAAATTTATCAAAGTAATCCACACCACAGTTCTAATTATAGTCTTTTGTCATAAGTAGTGTTTTAAATCAAGCCACTGATCCATCAAATTTGACTTTGATTGTGAAGAACCATTTACAATCAGTAGCCTTCTTTCTTATATATAGGTTTACTAAATTCCATATACCATTATCATTTAAGGAATTCATTTCATATATTATATTATTACACCTACTTGGGTGGGATAAGGCTTCACATGTAATTATAAATTATATTATCATACATCTTTTGTTTAATGGTTTCGATATCAACAACCCGTGAAGACAAATCATGATAACTATGCATAAATTTTCCTAAAATCTGTTTGAAATAATAAAAATATTCTTTTTTTAGAAATTATATAAAATGTAATTCTTGAATTGAAGACTCATTTATAAATAATATTTTCTCATTTGTATTTATCATAGCTGCTTCATAACATAGTGTTACAATCATTTGAAGTACTAATTTACAAAAAAATCATTTGATGTACTTTTAACACTTTTTTGATAGCTCGTCACAAAATCTTTGATGATAATAACCAAAAGCGAAGGCTAAATGCTAAAAGAGCTAGTACCGAAACTACAACACGAATCCTATAAGGCGATAGTGTATCCTCGAAATAATTTTGATGATAGCTAAAAAGATTGGAACTTATCAAGCTCAAAAGTTTAAAAACAAAATATGCAATCTGCATAATTGAAAAAAGGAACAATGTAGTAAAGACAAGCAAGTAGAATGTTCTAGCATCCAATGATAGGTTGAAAAATATGTGCAAGTTGCTTGGAAAAAAATAGTCACTTTGTCTTCCAAAGGCAACCAATTCACCATGTATGCATTTTTAAACTATTTTGAAAAAGGAAGTGCCTTTATGTATGTTCTAAAGACACAGGTTTACATATACCATGGTCTCAATTCTCCTATGCATATTTTAGGTGGGATAAAACCTAGCAGGGACAATCATGTTCCAACATTCAAATATGCATATTTCGAGTAGGCTAAAAACTATCAAGGAGCTTGTTTTAATCAAGCTCAATAGGCCTGAAGTCCACCCAGGCTCGGGCTGGCCCAAATTTTTATTTTTATTTTTAAAATATTTTAATAGAACTTTATTTAATTAAAAATTTAAAGTGACCAATTTAATAAGATGAAATCAAATTCATTAATAAAAGAGAATATGATTACAGGAAATGAAAGAAAAAGAATATGAAGCGATTAATTCAATTAATTGAAACTACGAATTTCAATTGATTAATAAAATTTGAGATTTTATAAGGAATGAATATATAAAGCGTACATATAATGGTCAAATGAATAAGATGAAACCAAATTCATTAATGAAGAAGGACAGGAATATAGGAAATATAAAATAATTAAAGTGGGAATTAAATTGAATTTACAAATTTCAATTGATTGACAAAAATTAAAATTTTATAAGGAATGAATATTAAAAAATTACATATATTGATAAAATGAATAAGATGAAATCAAATTCATTAATGATAAGGATAAGATTATACTTAAAGTGATCAATTCAATTAATTAAAGTTGTAAATTTCATTTGATTAATAAAAATTAAGATTTTATAATGAATGAATTTATAAAACATACATATATTGATCAAGTAAATAAGATGAAACCAAATTCATTAATAAAGGAACACAGGATTATAGGAAATGAGAGAAAAAGATTATGTTAAAGTATCAATTCAATTAATTGAAATTATAAGTTTCAATTGATTAATAAAAATTATGATTTTATAATGAATGAATATATAAAACGTACATATACTGTTCAAATGAAAAAGATAAAACCAAATTCATTAATGAAGGAGGATAAAATTATATGAAATAAAAGAAAAAGATTATAATTAAATTAATCAATTCAATTAATTTAAGTTACGAATAAAATTCATTAGTTGATGACATAATTTACAAAAATAATTATCCAAAATTTTTAAATGATACAATTGAAAAAAATAAAGATAAAATCTTGAAATAATATTATGGATGGGAAGCCTAAAACTGTGAGAGACCGAGAGTGGATTATGAAGACTGGAGACTAGAGAGACAAAGAAAGCAACTAATCATTATAGTTAGGATCACCGATAATTTACATACTTCTTCTGTATGTAAAAACATTATATTTAGTATTGTAATATTTAATTAAGAATATTAAACGCATGGTAATAATTAATAAATAATTAAGTATACCTTCATCATAGAATATTTTATGAAAATAATGTCTACCGAGTAAGAGTATGTGTATGACTAGTTACATGTATATCAATACCTGTGGCTGTACTAATATACAAATTAAAAAAGAATATAACGAAAGATAATAGAAAAATAGACAAAATTGATATATCAAAAAGAAAAGAGTTTATCTTCAATATCTTCATCATCTAACCAACTTCGGGTTACACATAAGGGCTTCCATAGTATAAGGGTGAAGTCAAGCACGATGAGGACTAATAACTCGACCATTAGTTCTAAAAGTAAACTCCAAAGTTACAATAGATGATGAAATTGCTAATATGTCTTGTGCAATTACTTGTATGATCAAAAAATTATTTCTACAACTCTTCAATCATAATAATATATCGAATTGTACACCTTCAACTTCTATCATACAATCTTTCGTCACATATTTATCTAACTCCATTATATTGTACGAAGTCCTAGCCTTTTCTTCTTTCATGAATTTTATAAGTGAAAGTAATAAAATGCTCTTAGAAGATGAGCCCAAACTTGGAACTAAAGTCGGTGCTAAATAACTTAACCTGTTACGATCCTAATCCTGAATTTTATCTATTGAATTGATAATCATTAAACAAGTTATACCAAAATTGTTTAATGACATTTTCATTCTTTGAAGTTCAATCATCATATAATACATTATATATAAAATTAACACCCTCTATTTTATATCTCGGGTGCAGTATAGATAAGACTACAACAATATATCCAACCATATATTAATAAGAATTCAATTTCTCCATCATTTGCTTTATCATAATACTAAATAATTTCATTGGAATCAAACATCTAATCCAATAAAACTTTTTTTATCTCACACGTAGTGCTAAAGAAAAAGCGTGAAGTTAAACATTTTATTGCCTAGAACAATTCAGTCTAAGTATAGAATAATTCTAACTTCGGGATTTTCATTGATTTCTTTAGTCATTACAACGACTGATGAACAGTAGCTATCCCTCTAAGACCAAACACGTGTTTATTTTGTTTAATTTGTTAAAGGCTGTTACAGATACAACATGTATCTCCTTTAAACCAAACGCCGGTGTTACTATGTCGTTTCCTACTTCTTGATCTTCTGCTTCCTTTCTCCAACGTCGTCTTCTTTTCTTCTTTCTATTCTTCGCCTGTACTGCTTTGCTCGTAACGGCCATCACCATGTAAGCCACGCTGGATTTTGGCCTAGCATATATGGGTTAGTTTACAAATCTATGGATCATCATACATGAGCCAAGTTTGTTAATGACTTTAAGCAGTCACTTCTGGATATAGGCAATAAAAGATACACAGGCCAAACGCCTTTTAAATGTGAAGTTTAGGTTTAGAGGATTGGATAAGTAAGAATACAATTTATGCTTGTAGAGACACGTTGAATTAATTACACACACACACACATATTAGATTCAATAATATAATTACTTAGAAATTAAATTAACACGTATTATGAATTTGAATGAATTTAATAATATTTAGGGATGACAAATGAAACTAGTTGTTATCTCTAGCTAGGCGGGATTCGGTCGGTTTCCTGTGTTGTGTACCCATATCGGTGGAATTATATTGTCTGGATGATTTTTTCACCTTGCATTCTTGCGGATGCAGGGTGGACCACGTAGCGACCTTCGTGTGCCAAAAATGCCTCCTTGGGGGGAGCTGTGGTCCACAGGCAAGGCGCTAGAGTTCTTGGATGCGGTAAGCTTAGTGGGCGGAGAAACCCTCCTTAAGCCCGGCAGCATAGCTTTGTCCCTTGACCCGAACGATGGCCGCACCCGTTCTTGGTGCCTACCAGGGAGATTGTGCGGGGAAGCGGCGTCGTGGAGAAATGCTACCTGGTTGATCTTGCCAGTAGTCATATGCTTGTCTCAAAGATTATGCCATGCATGTGTAAGTATGAAACTAGTTGTTATCACAGTTATTTGAGATGTTATACTTGCCCAAAGAAGCAAGAGTTGCATTTAAGAGGTTGTTTGACTTTTACAGATGTTAAAGTAAAATAAACGACTTTACTTTCAATATTGCCATAACAAGAAAGTGAATTGTTAAGCATACTCTGGAATTTATATTTGCCAAATCCAAAAACGTACAGCTGGTTAGTGATAATATTTATGAGAGAAATTCAATAAAAGGAATTGATTATGACTTTGTATCTTATTGACTTCCTGATGGGAATAATTAGAAATATTGCATATTGCACTTTAAGGGAATTTTTACATGAATTGGTTAACACTAATATATTTAGGTTTTGTTATATTTAAGCAATGTTAATATTCTATAATCCTTTTTTATGGTACTAAGTTATACTGAACTATAAGTATTTGTGTTTATCACGTTTGATATTTTCAATTTCTCAATATCTATTTTACATGAATTTTACTTAACAATTTCATTTGAATATGATAATTGGTATTCAATTGTCATATGAGTGAAATTTAAGAACATATATGCTCATTTAATTTTTTTGGAAATTGAAATATAATTATTCACTATGGATATGTATGATATGAAATTGATGTGCACGCATACTGTTTCTTTGTTCTTGTAAAAACTTTCTGTCTTAATTATGGCCACTGCATCAAAGTATATTATTGCTAAACTCAAAGAGGGTGAGAAATTAAATAATGACAGTTATGAAATCTAGAGTATTGAAGTCCAATATGTATTAGAGGATCAAGAGACTCTAAAACCATTAAACATAACCATGAACATTCTTGAGGAAGGCAATATGACTCAACATAAGAAGGATTGTGATGCTTATGAAATATAGAGGAAGAAGAAATCATTGGCTTGTATTACATTACTAAGCATCATGGATAATGATATAATCTGTGAGATTCAAAAATGTGAAACTACTAAGAATATGTGGTCAACTTTAGCTATATGTTTTGAGCGCAAATCAATGACCAAGTGAGATAACCCATTATAAAATTTTGAAATATATAAGAAATGACTAGGTCATACAATATAAAAGCATTTAAGACATATGTGAAATATGATAAGTGAGTTACATGAAGTTGGTTATGATTTATCATATGAGTAGCATATAAAAGTTATGATCCATTTGCTACCTCATATTTAAGAGCATATGAAGATGCATTTAACCCACAATGAGAATATCAAGACAATGGAAGATGTTATAAGGCATCTTATACTTGAAAAAGAAAATCTTGAAGCTCCCAAGATGTCCTTCAAGGTATATGTATTTGGTTCTAGCTCACTTAGAGCTATGGACAGGTTGCATAAGCATTATGGTTGAATAAATGGAAAAAGGGTAAGAGAAATATCCACTATAGTTAGGACTTAAATGAAGTATAGGGAATCAATATGGAAAAGAAAAAAATTCTTTTAAAAAGAAGATCATAAAAAAAGTCAAGTGTTTTAATTGTGGCTATAAGGGTCACTTTACTCGCGATTATAGCGATCCTAAAAAGGTACAATCTTATTATATAGACATTTATTTTTATACATTTCTCTTGCTATATTTTTCTAATAGAATCACATCCTTTATTGATTTTTGACTTAGAAGTAATGTAGCAAAGGATTGAAATGCGTTCATAGAATTTTGAAAAATCTTATATAGAATATGATGGATGTAGAAAATAACTTAAAAGTTTTTTTACAAGGGATTGAAACTTACAAATTAGACATATGTGGTAGTTAATTCCTAATCGTAAATGAAGTGTTGATTCATTTAATGATTCGATTGAATCTCATTTTTGTGTTTGTATTAATTTTTCTTAGTTTTGGTGCAAATTTACAAGGTAGTGAAATCAATTTATAGCTTTGAAATATTTATTATAGTCATGTATTTATATTGATATTTTTACTATACTAGATGTTAGAATCAAATAAGTCAATTAACTAAAGAAGGTCTGTTAGGTGATTTAGATCAAATTGATTTAGCTATTTGTGAACAATGTCTTATTAGGAAAATGTCAAGAAATCCATATTTAAAACAAACACAAGCTTCATATCCACTACAGTTAATTCATTCTAACATTTTTCATTCAATGAATGTAAGGGCACGACTTTAAGCCATATATTTAATCACTTTTATAGATGACTATACTTTGTATGGTCACGTATATTTGATTTCTCATAAAATTGAAGCATTAAATTATTTCATAAAGAATATGAATTTAGTTTAGGATCAATTAGACGAGAAAATAAAAGCATTAAGAATTTTTCAAGGATAATTTAAGAAGCTGAAGTTATTTAGTGATGAAAAAAGGATAAGAAGACATTTGACCATTCCTCGAATCCCAAAACAAAATGGCATTACAAAAGCAATAAATAGAATAATGCTAGAAATTGTTAGGTCCATAATGGCACAAGAAAATTTATCAATCACCTATTTGCATGATGCATTGCTTATAGATACCTATGTATTTAATCAAGTGCCTACAAAATCAATTATGGTCACTTTGTATGAATTATAGTTTGGTAGAAAGCCTGAATGGTAAATTTAAGACCATGGGGGTATGTAACCTACATTTATGACCTCTCTAAAAAAAAGGAAAATATGCCCAAAAAGGGGAAAAATTTTATTAAATACTCTAAACAATCAAAAGGATATATGTTCATAGGTGAAATAGGTATTGAATAAGTAATTGAATTTGAATCACGAGATGTTACATTTTTAGAAAATGACTTTCTAAAGCATGATGAAATAGGAAAAGACATATTTTTATTTGAGACTCTTCATTTGAATGATTCTATCATGGGGAATTATAAAAAGATACTTTATCTGAGGTGGAATAGTCTAAAACTTGAAGGATTGACTTAATTTCAATTTAGGTTACACTATGTTAAAAGTTTACCTACTATATCTGATCCAAGTAAGATTAATCAACACATTTATGAATCTATTTCTCATGAATGTCATTTAGGTCAAAGTAATCATGAAATAATTCCTTAATGTTGTTTTGAAATAAAAGTGGAAATTTATATGAATATCTTACAATAAGAGGATGAGTCAAGGAATGTACTTGAGGCATTTATTAGTGTTACCGAAAAAGAATGGATGAAAACAATGGAAGAAAAAATATTTTTTTAAGTTAAAATTAAGTATCAGATATATTTGATCTCCCTACTAGGTGAAAATTTATTAGAAACAACTGGTTTCTCAAAATAAAATGAAAAGATGATGCAATATTGAAACATACAAAGCATGTCTTATAACTAAAGGATATACACAACATGAGGAATTGATTATATTGAGACGTTTTCACCTGTAGTGACATTTATTTCAATTCATCTAATCATAACTATAGTAGCCAATTTGGATCTTAAATTTCACAAAATGGATGTAAAGAATGGTTTTCTACAGGGATAATTAGAAGAATAAATCCATATAGAATAATCTATACATTTGATTAAGACATGCCAAAATTATAAAAAGTGTTAATTATTAAAATTAATTTATAGTATGAAGCAATCCTCAAGGTTATGGTATAATTGTTTTCAGAATGTGCTTGATGAAGATTATTGTATATATATTAAGAGATCCATGAATAAATTTTTAATTTTATCTTTATATGTGGATGAAATTTTGATGGCATGTAATGATTATGAGTTTTTCAAGTAAATCAAAGATTAGTTATCATCTGAATTTGGGATGAAAGACATAGGTGAAGCTATATTATTCTTAAAGTTAAAATTTCAAAAGAACATTAAAAAGAGATTATTGTCATTTTCTTCAGCAACCTATATTCAGAAGATTTTAGAATAATTTAGTATGCATGATTATGTTTAAGAAAAAGTTCTCAGCAAGATGTTTTTCCCATCTACACCATAAGAAAGGAAAAATGCAGAAAATTCCCTGTTCCAGTATAGTTAGAAGTCTCGTATATTCCATGATGTGTACAAGGCCAAGTAATTGTTATGTTATTATAATGGTGAGTAGATATCAATCAAATCTAAGATAAGTTCATTAGAAATTAATAAAGAGAATGATAAGGTACCTAAAAGGTATTATTAATTAAAAATTGTGTTATCAAAGCAACAACTTATGTATATAAAGGTAAATAGATAAATGAGGAGATTTTAATGAGAGAAAATATATCTCTGAATTTGTTTTCTTACCCAATAATGATGTTATATCATAGAAAAGTAAGAAATAATCATGTGTTGCCTTATTTACAATGGAAGCTAAATTTATAGTATTTTTAGGAGCAGTACAAGAAGTTGCGTGGCTTAGACTATTATTGGTCAAGTTAAGATTTTTTAAAAGCGAAATTGGTCCAGTAATAATCAACTGTGATAATTAAGTGGCAATCACTAATACTAAAGACTCCAAATTTCATTGTAAAACCAAACATGTAGATATCAAATATAACTAAATAAAAGATATAGTTACACTAGGAGAAATGAGCATGAAATATATATCTACAAGAAATATGAAGGCAGACCCAATGACAAAACCTATTTCTTGAGATACATATATTAGGCATATGAAGTCACTAGGATTACGTAGATATTAAAATGTAACTTATTAAAATTTCTTCGTATTTGTTTATTCAATTTACTATCATGTTTAAATACAAGTATGAGTAGACATTGTTTATTAAGTAGAGCGTAATACTTAATTTTGAAATATGATTTCGATATATGGCATATTTTTATGTATGAATAAAATAGTATGTCATATAGATGAACTTTAACATAAGCAATCACCTCTAGTATTTGTGATGACTGAAGATGATGTAGGTTTTAAATTATTACCAAAGTGATAATTAAGAGCAAAAGTAGGAAAATTAAACCATTAATGCCAACTTAAGTTAAAGGAAATTGTGTTAGAGTGATCACGTAATCAATGTATATATCTTAAATTGTTAGGTGAGAGTTTAGAAAGATGAATTTAAGAGTAGAGAAGTAAAGTTAGGTTAAACATTAAGTATGTTTAAACTAACATTTGTATAGTATTGTGATAACAAAATACATACACTCCAGACAAAAGGAATTTAATACTATAGCACATGACTTTTACCATATATGCAAAAAAGACCATGAAAAGAGATTAATGTAAGTTATAAGATCTTAACTTACATTGTATGAGGCCCCTAAAGGGTAAATAAGCCTCATAGTATACCCTTAGGGCTTTTTTCTAATTTTTAAGAATTAAAGTTAAGGTTACTACTTTAGAATGTTACCAGGAGATTAAGTTTGATATGATATTATGATACAATTTTAGGAAAGTAAATTAAATTAAATTGAAGATAACTTAGAATAGAGGAATGTCAATTTGACGAGTAATTCTTATAAGAAAAATTGTATATTCAAACGTAGCCACTGACTTTTAGTAAAAGAATTAAATACATTTATGATACGATGAAGTAAATGAGATCAAAGGAGGTTAAAATGTGAGATATGACGTAAAGTATAACATACTAAATCTACTTAAAGTCTGATTTATTAATCGATATGACATATATTCCTAGCAGATATGTAAAAATGAGCTCTCTTCATATGCTGGTAGCATGAGTTATTGGAAAAGTATAAGAAACTAAAAAAATCTAACTGACTAAACCCATCATATATGAGTGGAAAATGATAGACATAAACACACTTAATGATTTTGAGTTACGTCATTTGACATCTAAATGTTAGAGTAGTTTAAAATTTAAAATTATTTATATAAGAGATAAATTTTAAGTCAATTCTTCTTAATAATAATCTTCTTAGTTAAAACAACATTTTTGTATAAAAAGAAAATGAGTTTTCTTATAAGTGCTCTTTAATCAGTAGAATCTAGTCATATCTTAACAATTGATATGATTAATGATGCATATGGATATACTAAAAATCTTGTTTATTTATAATTCATTTTTCTATACCAGATCGTTTTTATACATGATTTAAAGGAAGCATCTAGATTTATGCATATTAAAGGCTACAAGGACCTAAATACATACCATAAAAATTAAAAAGCTTGTGAACATTATGACACGCACCTCTTATTTTGGATATGTAAAATGCTAACATGAACTAGGAAAGTTTTTTCATATGAATGTATCTTTCTACATACTTAAAATATGTCAAAAAAATACATGTGCACAATAATTAGAAGAAATCAAACTCTTATAAAAGAAAAAAAGACATTCACAATAAAAGCACTAGGCAGAGCTACTCAATAGCAGGATAAACAAATTTATTGATAAGGATATAATAAAAATGATGAATGTGAAAAAGGGATATGATAAAGATGAAGGGAAAACATCAAATCTTTTAAAAAATCAAGATTGTAAATATAACAAAAGGCTAAAAATGCATTTTAAACCCTAAAATTTTGGAGTGTTCAGTTTAAACCATAACATTTTTAAAAATAGTGTTAAGTTTCCATTTGACAAGTGCCATATCATTGTCAAAGTGACATATATTTATCTTTTTCTAATTACTAAATAGCTATCACTGCCACATTTATACCACATAGTAATGTGGGACTTAAGTATCTTATTTTATTAAATTATATTAATATTTAATTTGGATTATTGATTAAAACCTATTAATTTAAATTAATTATAATAAAACATATTTAAAAATAAATTAATCTAATTCTTAAATTCCAATCTACATTAACACACCTTGATTCCC
Source organism: Erythroxylum alaternifolium (assembly GCA_027478495.1). Taxonomy (NCBI): domain Eukaryota; kingdom Viridiplantae; phylum Streptophyta; class Magnoliopsida; order Malpighiales; family Erythroxylaceae; genus Erythroxylum; species Erythroxylum alaternifolium. The sequence continues at coordinate 23,179 of JANIIA010168090.1, forward strand.
AAATTTTCACCCAATTTCCCCTTGTGAGTTTTCACCCAAAACCCAATTTTTAATGTTTTATTTTCTTCCATCATCATTGTTTAAATAATCTTTCATTAGAGCTTATTTGTTCCTTATGATTATAATCCTGTAATAACCTAAAACCTCCATCATCTCAACATCCTCAAAACCCTTATATTTCATTATTCTAATCCTCAAAATCTTAGTTGTCATCACTCTCACTGTTATGGCTACTCTAATCTTTGTATAGTTATACTTTAAACCAATAATCACCTTACTGATTGCAACGCTAGAGACAGAGGAGACCACAAAGAGTGGGATAGAGAAATTTCTTTTCTTGAAGGGTAAAAGGAGAGATGGTATAGTGATGACAAATTTAGATTCTTGTGAACCATTCGATAGAGTATTGAAGAGAATTTAAGTAGTTATGGAGAAATGCAAGAAGTAGGAAAAAATCATTTTTAAAGAATTTCAATTTACTAGTTGTGAGAGTTAAGGTTATGATGGAGAAGTATGGTAAAGCAATTAAGCTTTACGAGAAGTTGGTGAAAGAGGAGTCTAAGGATTTTAGGCCTTATTTATGTCAGGGAATTATATACACTATTGAAAAAGAAACATGTGGCTGAAAAAAATTTGATCAGTTGAAGCTTGTTCTAAAGAATCATCCTTACAAAGAATATTTCCTTGATAACATGTTTACAACAAAATTTAGGAAGCTAGTTGGAAGGTGAAGTTCAAGGAGATGATAGGTTGTAAAAACTATAACACAATAACAAAACTATGAGGATGAGGAAGAAAGAAAAGGTACCCTAGAAATGGTAAAACTCAATGATATCATTATTTTAATGGATGAAACAATAGAGGGTGTTAATGTTAAGTTATAACTTTAGGGGGATATGCTAAAGTTGAAGGGATTTAATTTGAGCATGACTAAAAAAGAGTATTTAGAGTGTAACTTTTCAGGTCACAGGGTTTGCATCTGATGTGGAGATAAAGATTGGTTCAAAAGTTATATCACAGAAAGATTGTTTTAAGTACCTTGGATCCATTATATAAAGAAATGGTGAGATAGATGACATCATAATTTACCATATCAAATCAAGGGTGTCTTAAATGAAGGTGCGCATAAGGAATTTTTTGTTATAAGAAGATACCACTCGAGTTAAAAAGTAAATTCTACCATTTAGCAATGAGGTCATATTCAAATAGCTGCATAGTTATAAGTTAATCATGGTAAAGATGAGGATCTTCTGTTATATATGCAACCTTACAAGAAGAGATAAGGTTATGTGGTAAGAGCTAATTTAAGGGTAGTTAATATTGATGGTAAATTTAAGGAGACAAGGCTTAGGTAGTTCGGACATGTTAAGAGGAGACATCCTAATACCATATTGAGAAGATGCAGGAAGATTGAACTAATTGTAAGAAAAGAAGGGAAAGACCCAAGAAGAATTGAGGGAAGGTAATCAGGTATGATAGGACCTACTAAAGCTTATCAAGGGATTACATCTCAATAGAAAACTTTGGCAAACCAAAATACAGGTAGAGGATCTTACATAGAGAAATCCTTTTCTTTTTATAGTCCTTTTGAACATTTTCCTTCGATTCTTATGTCTTATGTTAACCTAAATACTTTGTTTATTGTACTAATTCTATTAGTTATTTTATTTATTTATTTCTTATTCTTTTTTTCTCATTCAATTGCTTATTTATTCTATTTACTTATTTGCTTTCTTTATTGTATATTTATTTATTATTTTATTTATTTATTATTTTGTACAATTCTTTGTTTATGTATTTGGCTATTGCTTTCCTCAAGCCATTTTCAAAAACTTTTTCCCTATGGTTAATTGGAAATCTCTACTAGCTAAAGGTAAAAAAGCTGCATACTTCTGGACCTCTCCAAATCCTACATCTCAGCTGGAATTCTACTAGAACATTGTTATTGATATGTTTAAGATACTTAAGTCTCTTACTCCCATGTAACATAAACGTGGCAGTATGACCCATTTAGTAATTAAAAAAAGATAAATATGTATCATGTCTTACGTGGCAACATAATCCATTAGTAATTAAAAATAGATAAATATGTATCAAGTCAACATGATGCGACACACTTGATTGACTTAATTTTATTAAATTTTATATCTATTTAAAGTTTATTTGTAACATTTTGAAAATATTAGGGTTCAAATTGAACACTCTGAAATGTTAAAGTTCAACTTATATTTTGATAAAAACGTTAGAGATTAAATTTGTAACACCCACCTCTATAGGGCACATGCCTAAATTTCCTGAGGATGTTCAAGAACATACCCTATAAAAGCGGCATGTTAGAGCAATGACATTCACTTATATGGCATTAAGCAGAACATAAAAAAACAAAAGATAAATACTCTTTACAACATGTTTTACATGAAATGAGGAACTAAATAGAAATATTCTAACTAAACTCCTCAGTATCAGTTGATCGAACCTTTGAGCCATTCTTGACTTCCAAAATGGACAGAACTAGACTTCTACTAGTTTGCCTTAGGAGTTAAGTCGTCCTTATACCTGAAAACCAACATTTGCACTTTTTGATAAGTTTTGCCAACTCAGTGAATGAACCATCCTTGATGTGCTTACTTATATCAAAACACAAGAACAATTCAGAATTCAATTCACAGACAAAGCAATATCATCAAATATTGAATTATCACTTCACATTTCATCATGCTTCAGCAAATACAATTGGTGTACATTTTTTCATATTTCTATTTTAGAATAGTCTAAGCAATTCATTTCAATCATTCATCTAATACATATCAAATTATATATGCAAATGCACATGTGGTTTCACTTTCATTGTTACTTTGTTGTGACCGAGGGTCTTTTTACTATCCCTTATTCGTTGTAGATAATGGACTCATTAATAACTGTCCCGTACCTATTGTGGATACCGGGCTCATTAAATATTGAGCCTGTGGCCCTTTATGCGCATTTCTGAGCTTTAAGCTCTTTTTCACTAGTCACTTCGGTTATAACTCCTTTATCTGATTATGTATATCAATACGATGAAATCATCATTGCTCATTATATGCAATTAATCACTTTCATTCATTACACATAGTCATTTTCACATATTTATTGGATCTAAGTCCAGAATTCAACATTTTGTTAAGTACACATATTTCCTTTGATTCACATTCAATTATGAAACACTTCCAATATAATCTTAATTATCAAACTCCTCGGACCATAAATTTCCAAAGTTTTCTCATTCACATCAATAATAGTTAAATATCTAAAATTTAAAAAGAAAGAAATCAATCCTAATGAGAAAACATCTAGGTTGACTCACAGTATGCTCCAGATTAGCTATTGCCTTAATGAACCAGAAATGTCTGGATGCTGACGTTTAACTTGTGCGTCTAAAATGATACAACACACACATATTGTACATACATTACTAATTTGACCGTCACCGTGAGGTACATTCCGGAGCACCCTGAGAACATTCCAGTACATAACCTATAATAATAGTGTGCTACGTTCAATCACAACATTCACGTAGCATAGCATCATCATTCTTTATTTTCTTATAAGACATCATAATAAAAAACACCATATTTTAAAACCCAAATTTCTCCTTTCATTTCATAAAACCAAATATTTGCATTGACAGGTTTCAATATTGTCTGAATATGAAAATCAACATATCCTAATACAAAATACACTACATGAAAGAGGAAATACATAAAAAGATCAATCTAATCTTCCAATCTCAACTGACTGACCTTTGAGTCATTTCTTCTTTTTCCTCAAAAGTACAAGACTATACCTCTTGTAGCGTCTCTTAGTAGCTAAAGTCATCTCTCAGTCCTGAAAAATCAACGTTGAAACTTTGGTGAGTTTTGCGAACTCAATGAGGTAATCATCATCAATGGTTCACTCAATTCATGCAACACATCACACATATAACATATAATTCACATCTTTTCATTTTGCATAAATTATCACATATCACATTCTGACAATTTTTCTTTTCAAACAATCAAACATACTTATTAAAATGTATATGAAATGCTCATGTGACTCTTTTCCAATTATTTTGTTGCTATGACTTAGTGCCTAAACTGTCCCCTGTCCATTATGAATACTGGGCTCATTTATATTGTCCCTTATCCGTTGGAGATACATGGCTCATTTTACATAATGATCCTTTGGTTCTTAATCACATTTGGAGCTTTAAGCTCGTTTTCGGTGGCTACTCAGGTCACAACTCTCATTATTTGATCATGCATTCATGTGTGGAATGCATCTCTCATAATCAATCAATTATGTCAAGAAGCATTTAGTTCGTCACATTCACATACAAGTAGCACTTCAATATCACATTCATGCATCAAGTATTGGACCTTCGTTGTCCGACATCAACATAATCAAATAACATTCATATCATCTTTCAAAATATATTTTAAAGCAAACAATTATTTGTGTGAAACCGTCTAGGTTACTCATCGATTGCTCCCGAAGCTATTGCTTTGAAGTTCTGGCAACGTTTGGATGTTGACGTTCCAATTACTCCTCTTTATCAAGCAATATACACATATCACACTTTTGCACAATTATAAGTGTTTGTTAATGCACATGTATGTCTATGAAATATGCACAATGCATGTTTATGACAATCTCGAATATTCTCATCATGTAAACATTCATAATTCCAAAACTCGCATAAGTATCATTTATACCTATGGTTTATACCTTAATAAAACCATTAAAATCGAAATTCATAACTCATTTCGTCAATTCAGATTTTTCCTGAAACATATGTCTGGGTCTATTATACATGATCAGTCTGACAATGAAAATGAAGTAATTTCAATACTTTCTTCTAAAAAATGTTCCCCATTGTCTGAAGTTTCTAATGACACTAAGATCATTCAATTTGGTTCAGTATTTCAAAAGTTATACTCCAAATAATTTGGATTGTTCTTCAATTGTAATAGTATTATGTACCAAAATTCAAGTCAGATTCTGGAATTCTAGAGATAGAATTAAAATTTGACTTCTTCAGAAAAATTGTATCCCCATGTCTCTAGTTTAATTTAAATTAATAATCATTCCTTTTGGATAAATACAGATCAATATATTGTCAAAATGTTGAAGCATGTTTAATGAAAATACTCCATTCATAAATTTTCCAGAACTGTTCATCATTTTCGTCTCAAATGTTTCACTCAATCTCTCCCAAATGATTTCAAAAGATCATAATTTTTGGTGATGATGTAGAACAATGTGTTTCAAATCTATTGGCTCAAATCCCATTCAGCTCAACACATGCTTAAACAAATTAAAAACCATAATTAATGCTAAATATCAAAAACATCACATATTCATGCATCTTCTTCATTTCAGCGTTTTCATCTTTCATTTTTTTGCATTTCAATTTTTTGTACATTCCCCATTTTCATTTCACCATTTCAACTCCCATTCAGCTCAACACATTCTTAAACAAATTAAAAACCATAATTAACACCAAATATCAAAAATTTGAAAATTCTCCACACATGTTCTTCATTTCCTGCACTTTCCTTCATTTTTCTGCATTTTATTCATCTTCTTCTTTTCTTTTTCTCAATCTAACATTTCTAATTTATATCTACCCCATTTTTGACTTCCATTTAACTCAAATCATCCACAAACAAAGTCAAAATCCCAGATCAAATCTCAAACATTAAAACAGAAAAATCCACCCATGTTCTTCACGTTTTGTGCACTTTCATTTTTCTGCATATTTATTCCCTACACATTCTTCATTTTTCTTCTCAAACTTCCATTTTAAATCACTTTCCCATATCAGAACATCATCTTACACCTCTTCCTTAACTCTAAACCCATTTAAAAAAATCTCTAAAAACACTCAAAGTAGAACATATTCTCATACTCTCAAAACAGAACACAATTATATACATTCACCCACCAATTTGCTGCACCCAGTTCTCAATTTCATGTTAAATTTTTAAACTCTTAAGGACAGAATTAAATTCGATGTCTTCATAGAAAATGTAGCCTTATGTCTCTAGTTTAATCCAGATTAAGAATAATCTCATTTGGATAACTACAGATCAAGTTATGGGTAAAACAGAGAAGCATAATCAGTGAACATGTTACTGCTACATTTTCCAGCACTCATCTTCCAATTTTCTAGATTTTACACCTAACACAACTAATACAAAGATCACTTTTCCTACTTCATTACTCTTCATTCTTAACTCCATTTCAAATTAATATCATTCACAAACCAATTCATGATCTATATTTGATCATTAACTCAAAATAGAACATGTGCATATACCATTGATTATCAATTTTTTGCACTCATCCTAACACCATTATGATGATAATTCTACCTCTAAAACATCTCTAAAATAATTTATGAATTATTACTCATCATACATATACAAAAGTAAGACATTTACATCAACTATCCATCACCCACGACATATACATACACATTGCAAAACAAAAAAATTCAAGTCATCACTCTTAATTCACTCATCATTCTAGCTTCATTTAACCATACCTATGATATTTAAAGCATAACTTACTTGTTAAAATTTCAATTTCTTCAAAAACTCCAAGAAGCCCTAATTTTTATGCAATGCACATGCATCATCTTGAAGGTGGATTAGGTTAGGTTTTCTTGTAACAAAAGAAAGAGACAACAAAATGGGAGTAGTAAAAGATAGATGGAAGCAAGGTGTAACTTTGGTGAGAAAACCATGAAGAAGATGAAGCTTAGAGAAGAAAGCCACAAAAAAGGAAATAAGACAAAAAAAGAATGACTTGGCCTTTCAAATATAGAAGAAATGTGACTTGGTCATTTAAAATGTAATTGTATAATGAAACTTGAATTAGACAAGTGACACTTGTCACTTATCTAACTTCTAATGCTTTAACTAAGTTCTTATTGAACTAGTCCCATAACTCTCATCTTTTTATTCCAGTTATCACTAAAATTTTCAATATCATTAACTCACAAATTCTAAAGTCATCTCCAAAATTTCTTCAAAAATTCTAAATTAACAAATACACTTTCTAAAACAATTTTTAATATATAAATCCCACAATTCTCAATAAAAATCACATTTCAAATCTATAAATCAATTATACCCGAAAAATGTCAATGAATGCATGTACTAATTGTTTTCATGTGTAAAAATTCAATATTCATGTGTATGAGCATATCATATAATGCATAAGAATGAAATGCATTTTCTAATTTCTCATATATATATATATTGTTCTAGCCTCAACGTGGGTAATAGGATGTTACACACACATAAACACACACACACACACATACACATATATATATATATGTCATGATCAATGCATGCTCAATTGACAACTTAAACATATCAAACCTTTAATCAACTAATCCAATATTAAACTATGTTCATTTTAAGCCTCAATTAAGTCTAAATGTACCAAAGTAAGTAGCTTATCCTTAGTTGATTCAAAAATCACACAAAAGAGAAGAGTTCATTTCTAATGCCTTTCCCACGATCGTGGAGGCATTCCCACGATTGCAGGTTATGTCATCCGAAAACTTCACTCCCCTTTCTCCTTCGAATTTTTCAGATTTTAACTCTTTCTTACAAAACTCAAAACATCTTATGAATAGTTCATCATTTCTACTTCAATTTCTCATCATTTTCATCTCAATTCTAACTCAAAATCATCCCCATAATAATACATAAACTATTACTATAGATAATTTTAGAACTCCTTATTAATAAAAATATTTGTTATTAACGTATATAAAAAATAATTTTATAATATGCTTTGTTTTAATCGATTTTTTTTAGGTTGACTAACTCTGAGTTATTAGAAATTTAAACTATTTATTTCAAACTATTAATAAATGAATAATGTACATTATATCAAAAAATTAAGTATTTAAAAGTGAATTATCATTATAATATGATGAAATAGTTTTTCATTATATAAAATTAATGTATAATAATTATTTTTTATTTTTATTTTCAATAATAATAATGAATAAATAGTTATACTTTATGGTTTAAACGTAAAATGGTAGCACTAAAATGGGGTAGTCCACTTCCGCACTGCCTATTATTATCTTTTATAATTTTAAAATAATTAAAAAATCTCGTTTTTACTTTTTGAAAAAAAAACAAGTGATATGGTTAGTTCAACACTCAAATGAAAAAGTCTCCGTCCAAGGGGAACAGATCCTTTGCTCTCATAAACTTGTTCCAACCCTATTATATTAATTTTCATCCACACAAATCTGTGGCTAAAAATTAGTGACAAAAGCTTGGAACAGGATAAACGACATAAATGATCTTGTGCCCCATCTAAAAAAGTAAAAGTTATTTCAATTCTAGGGCCACCAACTCACTATACGTTTTGTTCTATAATAAATTTCATTAATTAATTTCTTTCTTTGTGAATTGCAATGAATCCTACCATTAATTAGATTGGTGAATTCCAAAAAATCCTATTAAATTTCTCTCTCTTCCAAATCTTTTCTTTGCCTTGTAATATCTTTTTTTGTCATCTTGCTTCATGGGTTCTTGCATTTATTTAATTCATTTGATTAAAACCTTGAGCCAATATCATCACTTTCCTAAACAACCAGCACATAATAGAAATTTGGAAAATACAACTAAGATAGAAGTGGTTGTAGTGGCCTCTTTGTGTGGCAACCTAACGATGGAGGAGCTGTAATAGGAGATCCATGGCGACAAGAACACCGTTGAGGTCGTAAGTAGATGGCGAGATTGAGAGTTAAGGATTTTAGAGAGCCGGACGAATGAGGAGAGTCAAAAGACTAACAGGGAGTTTGGTTGACTAGAATCACCAATCCATTCCTAATTTGATCTTGATAATAGGTTATTTCTTTATTTGGTTGAAGAAAATATAAAAAATATATAATCTAAAGGTTTACTTATACCTTAAGTTTAAGAAATAAGTAAAACATATCTTCTCCCTTATCTTTATTTATTCCAAGTAGCTTGAGAATTAAAATGAGTTAAGGATTTGAGAGAGCCGGATGAATGAAGAGAGTCAAAAGATTAATATGGAGTTTGGTTGACTAGAATCACTGATCCATTTATGATTTGTTCTTGGTAATAGGTTATTACCTTATTTGGTTGAAGAAAATATAAAAAATATATAATCTAAAGGTTTACTTATACCTTAAGTTTTGGGGAATAAGTAAACTTATCTTCTTCCTTATCTTTATTTATTCTAAATGGCTTGAGAATAAAAATGAGGACTTGTTAGATACAAATATCGTTAAGAAATCCACATAATTACTTAGCTACAAAAATATAATAATAATAATAATAAATTAATAATAAGAAAAAGAAGAAAAAGAAGAAAAAATAATAAATAATAATATAGTTAGTAGGGACTAATGATTATTTTGATTTTTTGTTAATTATTTCTTTATCATTTTAAATTTATGTTTTCAAACTAAATATTGGCAATACATCATTATTAGAAATTCTTAAAAATAAATCAAACTAAATAATATATATTTTATTATATTCCTCACCTATTTTGTTTCTAAAGAATTACCATTTTATTTCTCATCAATTTTTGCAAGTGAACCAAGAGCCTTATAAGAGTGAGAAAAAGGATCGACTAATATGGAGTTGAGAAGTTTTTTAATTTAATCTTAAAATCTAATAAATTTTTGAATTGTTTTGGTATTCATCTGGTGTTACCAACCGTAGCAGTCAAAAAGCCGATATAAGCCAATATCTTGAGCACGTATGGTACTAGTGCTTTTAGCACTGTATACATCTCGTATCTCCATTTAAATACTTGAACTTCTCATTTTGTACAAAATATTAGGGTCTTAAACTATTTGGGAAAGTTTTCAAATACAAGAGTTGTATTTGAAAACCAAATTTAAAATTAAAAATCAAATAAAAATTAACAAGAGTTGTATCCTTTTATTATATTTTCATTTTATTTAATATTTACAAGAATGTTCTCATTTAAAAGAAATTCAATAAAAGAAATAGTGTTTACACTCCTAGTAAAAGCTCAAATAATTAAATACTGCAAATTAAAACTAACAAAGCCAACAAAGGAAGGAACCCAACATAAATTTACAAAGCGTATTCTTGTTTAAGATCTAATTTACATCTAAAATGGTTTTAGAATGACCCCTAATTGAAGCTCCCAGTAATTTTCATGTCAATGAAAATATATAAATGATAGCCTAAAGATGGTGTACATGAATTGCAATTTTCGATTTTAAGGGTTCTATATATTCGAATTGAAAAGCTAACAATATTATTAAAAAGAAAAATTATTATTTTAAGATAAATCTATATAAAAAATATTATATATTAATTATTTTTGGAAAGAAAAATTTCTTCCTAATTTTGAGTTATCTTTCTTTTAATCTTCATTGAGATAAATATACTAATGAATTTTAACGATCATTTTCTCGGGACGAGTTCTCATTGAGTTAATCAAGTTCCTCCTTGATTTGAAGTTATCCTAAGATAGTAAAATTTTATTATAAATAATATTATAAGATAAACAAAATCTTACAAAAGAATTAAACAATTAAAAAGCACATAATTTAGCATTCTACTCAAATTTTATGATATAAAACTTTGATGTCCATATATTATATTATCTAAGAAGTTAACAACATTATTAAGGAGAAAAATAAAAGGAATTAAGTTGATCTTTTGAATCTGTAAAATGAATCAATTATGCGAGTAAAAAACAAAATGTTTTAAGACGTGTTTAATGGTATTATGAAAGAAGTAACTGGACGTATAAAATTAAGCTAAACTGAAGGACATATATCCATAAGCTTAGTTCAAACTTATTTGGAACAATAAGAATACATATGGCCTACATGACTATATATGTGACATCTATCTATAAGTTACTAATCTTTATTCCAAATTTCCTATTTTGTTTATAATATTTTCCAAAATATTCTCTTCTTTGAACAATATGCTAATGGAAAAAGGTATGAATTATTCGCTAACATTTTCTAAAAATTTTAAGACCATCATCTTTGATGTTACTTTACACCTTAACATTTATAAAATGGTACTGATAGAGCTCTAAATCCTAACAAGGTTAAATTTTTAGTAGTCTATAGTAGGTAGATCATCAATTTAGCCTATCTGATATCACAACTAGGCAATGTGGAATAATTAGATATTGATGTAATCTTTAAAATAATTTCTTTAAATATTAGTTAAAGATTTAATTTTCACCTTAATGTTTCATAAGAGGTTTAAATAAACCTTTAACATTGTCTATGGTACCAAAATGTTCTCCCTATTTAGGGTGTAATGAGTGTTATTTAGTAACCTTATGATGCAAAACGGTATAAGAGATAACAATAAAGACTTAGACCTTATGTGAAATGTTGAGGTATAAAACATATCTTTGTCCTATTATAATATATACTGTTTTTTATTTTTCTAGTTCCTTATATATTTGTTTCCAACTTTTTTAGAAATACTATTCCATAACATTCTCTTTTTGTAATATTATTATATGATATTATCTTTCATGCAGCTTATAAATAGGTCATTTTGTAGAGAGAATAATCACTTTTTTATTATTAATAAAATTGTGAGAGTTTTCTCTTTAATTTGTCAAAGATTTTTTAAACTTATCAGGTTATTTATTTATGCTGATCTTTTTTTAATTCTTTATAACAACGAGTCAAGATTCTTGTACACATTTGGTTCTTGATCCCATATATTTATTTGGTCAAAATTCTATTCTTAATATGATTTAGGAGAAAGTTAAAAGGAGAAGGAAAGATGATATATTCATGTTTCAAATTATGTAATAACAATTTGAATGCATGAATATGATGTTTGGTAAGATTAAAGTTTGACCAAGATTATAAGATACTGTCATATCAAATTTTCAAAAGGGGAAATCATCACTAGTTCTTAATGCACATAGATAATAAAGGCTAGTTCTCCAAGATGATTTTGATGACAATAAAGATAGAGATGTCGCACATAATGAATACCAACTATCAAGAAATAATATGGGCAAATTTTTTCATTACGGTGTGACAGCACGTCGTAACAATAGTCAAAATAAAATAACTAAACCTACTACTATAATAGTGGTGAGTTTAGGTTGATCCCACACAGAGAGTGTGTAAAGTTTCCTAAATAAAAGTAATTGGTGTTTACGTTTAAAAGGGGGGTGTTGGATTTAGAAAATAAAATGAAACTAGACTAATAAAAAAATTAAAGAAAAAATGTGAAAAATGATAAAAGTGGGGAATTCGGTAGTGATCTGGTTCTTTCGTTCAATCTCAGCCTACATCCTAATTAATCATATTTCTTGGATTTGTTGTTATTAATCCTCTCCTAGCAACTATTAATCGTGGGTTAATAATTAACCTGAGTTTTCCCTTAGGTAGTGTTTAATGAAGATACGATCGTTAATTAAACCTAACCACTTAATAACCTAGGATGCGATCTCTAGATTTAATTACGCAGTAGTATTATGAATTAGGAAAATTGATTAATCAAGGCAATAACCACATACGATGAGTTATTTAACCTAGTCCTATTATTCCTATTGATTACGAATCATTAGTCGCTACACATGAATTTCAACATAACAATTATAGATTATATCGAAATTCTAGTAATGAGTTTGCAAATAAACGATTAAATAAATACATTAAAATCATCTTTTCACAATACCCAATGGGTTCATACATAAATAACCAAACGAAAATCTAATTATCCATATATAAAATCAATTAACATAGGATAACACAATCAATTTCTAATGAGAGAAAGAAACAACAAAAATAATAAAATACACTTAAGCTGGGTCGTTAGTGTCGATGTCATCTGTGAATCGACGTCGGGATGTTACCCCTCCATGGGTCTAATTGATCATAGCTTTGCCCCTTTGAAAATGTAACACACCACTCTCATAGAGCATATGCTTGAACATATCGATAATATTCGAGAACAAACTCTATGAGGATGGCACGTTAAAACGATTGAATTAACTCATTACAAATTTCTCAGACATCAAACGCATCTAAAGCAAACCAGTAATCATTTTGCCCATTTCATTTACAAGCATGTTCAGTCATAAATGTCATTAAATTTCAGAATTCACACATACATTGTATAAAATTTGAGAAATACAATTCTCGATACAATTTAACTAAAGACATGTGCAGGTATAAACTGATCCCGACCGCTAACTCATGTTCGATTGCAGTGGCTATATTCCAGTTAGTCTAACTAGATATCCCTTGAATCTAAAAGATAATGTTGCAATGTTGATGAGTTTTGTGAACTCAGTGAGTGAACCATCCTCGATGTGCTCACTCATATCAAACACATAGACAATTCACATTTTAATTTCAAAACAGTCCAAATAATTAATTTCAGTCATTCATATCATTCATGTTAAGTTATATGCAAATGCAAATGTGACTCCATTTTCATTGTTACTTTGTTGTGACCGAATGCCTTTTTAATTGTTTTGTATCTATTGTGGATATCAGGCTCATTGATAACTGTCCTGTATCTATTGTGGATACCGGGCTTATTTTAATACTGTTCTTGTGACTTTTCATAAACATTTTTTAGCTTTAAGCTCTTTTTCACTGGTCACAACTTCCTTTATTTGATCATGCATTTCAATGTAATGACATGCATCAATTCACATTATATGCAATCAATCACTTTCATTCATCATGTATAGTCACTTTCACATTTTCATCGGACCTAAGTCTGGCATTCAACATTTTTGTTGAGTACATATATTTCTTTCAAATTCACATTCAATTATGAACACTTCTAATACATTCTCAATTATCAAACTCCTCAGACCATAAATGTTCGGAATTATCTCAATCATATTTATAATAGTTCAATAACTAAATTTTAAACAAAACAAATCAATCCTAGTGAGAGACATCTAGGTTGACTCACAGTATACTCTAGATTAGCCATTGCCTTTATGATTTGGAAACGTCTTGACGGTGATGTTCAATCCTATGTATCTATCTTCAAGTAATGCACATATTGTACACACATTACTAATTTGATCAATCACATAAGTATTCAATAATACATAAATGTACATTTGTTATGTTCAATGCATGCTCAATTGACTTTTCTCGGGTATTTATCCTGAATCATAAGTCTTGATCATTCAAACTTATCATTTGGATATAACTAGTTTGCACTTAGGCTTATAGTTCAATTATACTTGATCATTCTAATTTCATCGATCAGTTATTCACAATCCTTTTATAGCATTATACAATAACACAATATCCAATTTTCCATTCATTCATACCTAATTCACATTCCTCATATTCTTTGGATCATATTTACAATCATATGAACACTTTCCTTCCTATAACATCTTTAAATTTCCAAATTTAGTTCCATTAATATCTTAAATCCATTCTTAAGTTATAACCTCAATTAACAGCCTAAACATATCAAACAATTTATCAACTTATTTAACATCAAATTAGGTTCATTTTAAGCCTCAGTTAAGTCTAAATGTATCATAGGAAAGTACCTCATCATTAGTTAGTTTAAACATCACATAAAAGATAACATCTCATGTCTAAGGCCTTTCTCGTGCATTTCCCATGATCATGGAGGACTTCCCACGATTGTAGGATGTATCATCCAAACATCCTTGCAATTCTCACGATCTTGAAGGCATTCCCATAATCGTGGGTTATGTTATCCGAAAATTCCAACCACTTTCTCCTTCCAATTTTCCAGATTTAAACCTCTACATACTATATGCTGTTGGATCACCTATGGCCTAAGTATTCACAATACGCAACGGAATGGACCATACTACACAACAAGAAGTGTAATTGAAAAACACAGCATGTACGAAATTACCTCTTGGCGTAGGTTGGTATTTGTTTTTCTGATTTGTAAAGCTGCAGTGCGCGAATGTCCTCTACCGGTATCTACACGAGGATGAACGATTTGGGCAACGGCTAATATGTGCTAGCACGTTCCAAAACACTTTTTAAACGTCACACATTTTTTCTCTCGGAAGAAGAATGAACAGCTAGGGCTAGGTGGCTAGGGTTTTTCGTATTTCTTTAATGAGACATAAGTTCTCTATTTATATAGAAACCCTAATCCCTATTCCTATTAGGAATAAGAATATCATAATCCTAAACCTATTAGGATTATGGAATCCCAATAAGTTTCGGCCTATATTATATCTTATATAATAAAAGCCCAACAACTTAATTCAATCTAGCCTAATAAATATATGCACATATATTTATTCAATGCTTAATAAATTAGGCCCAAGAGAATAAGCCCAAATCACATCACTCTCTGTATGCGACCCTGTAGGCTCATTTGATGTTGGCAATGAGCTTGATCACACTTTAAGGCCCATAAGTCATAAGTGCCCTCTAGTAAGACATTATGACTACCCAAATCAAATGAGGATTGGTAATCTGATTTAAACTATAACCATGGTTATAAACTCAGTCCTTTTGAAACAGGATATCAAGATTAATCATAAGGCATGGTACATGTCAACCTTTGATTAATCATAGTTTCTTGATTCCTAAGTTGACTGACTATAACAAATGACATTGATGACTCCTCATCAATTCATTTGAGCACGGCCATGCATTTCTTCAGTCATACTTGTCAAGAGGCCCAAATGATATCTCTCTCATTTAAGAGAGGTACAAATCCTAATCCCATCTATGTCATTCATATACCTCCGCATGATTCATTCAATGTCCAACATAAGACTACTTGTTATCCGATTAAAGATAACTTAGTATAATGTCAAAACACTGAATTCCTCATGTGAGGAACCATGATGACTTCAGGTCAGAGGACTAAAGCCAAACCATATTGAGAATCACTAATGATATGAAACCATGTAGTGTTCTCTCTGTGGGTCAGTCTAATATACGTTCTCTAATATTTATCTATATTTTTTTTTGATAACTCATATCCATGATCAGTAAAACATGATCATCAATCAAAACACATAATAGCCTTAATTTATTATTGTTCCACCAATAACGATCGACTAGGGACAGTTTAGAATAGTATTGTAATGCTTATGGTTTTGCTATCAAGTCACATAATAACCCTAATACTATTCATGGAATGTAAATCACATTACATAAACGAAATACATGCATATATAAAAGAATATCTCATATTATATTATTAATAAGTCAGAATGTCAGTATAAAAGACACATATGTCCATTTGCCTAGGGCACACTTCTAACAAAAACAACTCATTGGCACAGTATCTGGGCATCCTTAATGGGCAAAATAGCCCGTTCGAATGGTCACTAGGCACCTTCGGTGGGTAAAATAGCCCATTGGTGCATGTCGTTAGGCACCTTCAGTAGGTGAAAAAACCTATTTAAAGGGTCACTAGGCACTTTCGGTGGGCAAAACAGCCCGTTGGCATGGTTGCTAGACACCATCGGTGGGCAAAACAACCTTCTGGGCACCTTCGAAGGGTAAGATAACCCATTGGCACAGTCTCTAAGCACCCTCGATGAGCAAAACAACCCATTGGCATGGTTGTTAGGAAGCTCAGTGAGTAAAATATTCCATTTGCACGATTGCTAGACAGCTTGGGCGGCCAAAACAACAAGTTGGCACGGTCTCTAGGCACCTTTTGTGGAAAAATTGCCAGTTGGGCATCTTCGATGGGCAAAACAGCCCGTTGGAATGATGGCTAGGAACCTTCGGTGGGAAAAATAACCCGTTAGGCACCTTTGGTGGGGAAAATACGATTGCTAGGCACCTTCAATGGGAAAAACAGCTCGTTGGCATCTTCAATAGGCGAAAGAGCCTATTCGAATAGTCACTAGGCACCTTCAGTAGGTAAAACTGCCCGTTGGCACGTTTCTTAGGCATCTTTGATGGGAAAAACAATCCATTGGCTCAGTTGTTAGGCACCGTCGATGGGAGAAATAACCCGTTGGCATGGTCACTAGGCCCTTCTATGGGCAAAATAGCCCGTTGGCACGGTTGCTACGCATCTTTGATGGGCAAAACAACCCGTTGAAATGGTCATTAGGCACCTTTGGTAGGCAAAACAACTCTTTGGCACAGTTGCTACGCATCTTCGATTGGCAAAATAGTCCATTCGAATGATCACCAGGTACCTTCGGTAGGCAAAATAGCCCGTTGCCATGTCTGTTAGGGATCTTTGACGGGAAAAATAACCATGTTGGACACCTTCGATGGGTAAAATAGCTTGTTGACATGGTCGCTAGGCACCTTTGTTGGGAAAAACAGTTAGTTGTGCACCTTCAGTGAGCAAAACAGCTCGTTAATAAGGTAGCTAGGTACCCTCAGTGGGCAAAACCACCTGTTCAAAAGGTCACTAGGCTCCTTTGGTGGGCAAAATAGCCCTTTGGCACATTTGATAGGCACGTTTGATAGGCACCTTTGGTAGGAAAAACAACCAGTTCGGCATCTTCGATGGGTAAAACAGCTCGTTGGCAAGGTCGCTAGGCGCTATTAGTGGGAAAAACAGCCCGTTGGGCACCTTTAGTGAGTAAAATAGACTATTGACACAGTCCCTAAGCCACCTCGATTGGCAAAAATGTTCATTGGTTTGGTTGTCAGGCACCATCGGTTGGCAAAACAGCCAGTTTCCACGGTCGATAGGCATCACCGATGGGCAAAACAACCTATTCGAATGGTCCCTAGGCACCTTTTTTGGGTAAAACAGCCCAATTCCATGATTGTTAGGTGCCCTTTATAGGCAAAACAACCAGTTGGCACAAGTCGTTAGGCACCTTCGACGAGTGAAACAACTCGTTCAAAAGGTCACTAGCCACCTTCGGTGGGTAAAACAGCCCATTAACATGTTTTATAGGCACCTTTGGTGGGAAAAACAGCTAGTTGGGCACCTTCTGCGGGCAAACAGCTTGTTGGCAAGGTCACTAAGCAACCTCGGTCGGTAAACAACTCGTTGGCATGGTTACTAGGCACCTTCGGTGGGCAAAACAGCCTTTTGGAACGATGGCTAGGCACCTTTTGTGGGAAAAGCTACCCGTTGGGCATCTTTGGTGGGCAAAACGACTCGTTGGCATGGTAGCTATGCACCTTCGGTGGAAAACAGCCCATTGGGCACCTTTGATGGGTAATAAAAACCATTGGCACAGTCCCTAGGCACCCTCAATGGACAAAACCGTCCATTAGCAAAGTCGTTAGGCGACCTCAATTGGCAAAACAACCCAATGGCAAGTCGCTAGGCATCTTCGGTGGGCAATATAATCCGTTCGAATGGTCAATAGGCACCTTCGGTGGGTAAAACAGCCCGTTGGCACGTTTATTAGGCACCTTTGACGGGAAAAATTGTCAGTTGGACACATTCGGTGGAAAAAACGACCCGTTGACACGATCACTAGGCACCTCAGTGGGAGAAACAACCCGTTGGCATGGTTACAAGGCACCTTCAGTAGGAAAACAGCCCATTGGGACCTTTGTTGGGAAAAATAGCCCGTTGGGAACTTCGGTGGGCAAAACAGGCAGTTGGTATGGTCACTAGGACACTTGGTGGGCAAAACAACCTGTTGACACAGTCACTAGGTAGCTTGGGTAGGAAAAATAGCCAGTCGACACGGTCGATAGGAACCTTAGCCAGGAAAAATAGCCCGTTGGGAAGTTCTCTAGACATCGTTGGGGGGAAAAATAACCAGTTAGGCATCTTCGTTTGGCAAAACAACCCCTTCGAACAGTGGTTAGCCACCTTTAGTGGGAAAAGCAATCCGTTGGGCACCATCGATGGGCAAAACAGCCCATTGCCGCAGTCGCTAGGTAGCTTGGGTAGGCAAAACAGGCAGTTGGCAAGGTAAGTAGGAACCTTCGGCTGGCAAAACAGCTCGTTGGGATGTTCGCTAGACACCTTTTGAATGATTGGGCATCTTCAGTGGGTAAAACAACCCGTTTGAATGGTGACTAGGCACCTTCGGTGGGAAAAGCAAACCGTTGGGCACCATCAATGGGCAAAGCAGCCCATTGACACAGTTGCTAGGTGCCTTCAGTGGGACAAGCAGCCCGTTGGCATGGTCACTAGGTACATTCGATGGGCAGAATAGCCCGTTTTCGAATGGTCACTAGGCACCTTCGATGGGCAAAACAGCCCGTTAGCACCGCCGTTAGGCACCTTGGGTAGGCGAAACAACCTACTTGAACGGTCGTTAGGCACCTTTTTCAGGAAGAACAGCTAGTTGGGCACCTTCGATGGGCAAAATAGCTTGTTGGAAAGGTTGCTAGGCACCCTTGGTGGCAAAACAACTCGTTGGCATGGTCACTAGCAGCGTTCGGTGGGCAAAATAGCCTGTTGAAACAATGGCTTGGTACGTTCATTGGGAAAAGAAACTAGTTGGGCACCTTGGGTGAGCAAAACAACTCGTTGACATGGTCTCTAGGCACCTTTGGTGGTAAAAACTACCCATTGGGCACCTTCGATGGGTAAAACAGACTATTGGTATAGTCCCTAGGCACCCTAGATGGGCAATACTGTTCATTGGTCAGGTCGCCAGGCAATCTCGGTGGGCAAAACAGCCCTTTGGCATCATCGCTAGGCATCTTCGACGGGCAAAACAGCTCAGTTGAATGGTTACTCGGCACCTTCGGTAGGCAAAACAGCCCGTTGGGATAGTTGTTAGGCACCTTTAGTCAGTAAAAAAACTCGTTCGAAGGGGCACTAGGCTCCTTTGATGGGAAAAACAGCCCGTTAGCACATTCGATAGGCCCCTTTTGTGGGAAAAACAACCAGTTGGGCATCTTCAGTGGGCAAAACAGCTCGTTGGTAAGGTCGGTAGGCACCATTGGTAGGAAAAATGCCCATACCAGACTGTTGACACAGCCTGTAACAGCCCAGACCACCCGCTTGCAGATATTGTCCGCTTTGAGCCTCGGCCTCTCAGGCCTCGCGCTCTCACGGT
>JANIIA010168293.1:0-25011 GCA_027478495.1 Erythroxylum alaternifolium
TAAGTGATGTGACACGTCACCCTCGCGGGGCACGGACTCGGGTATCACTGTCGATATCGGGTTCGGGTTCAGCGGGATTGGGGTGTTACAACAGTTGTAACTGCAGATTTCCTATCGATCTAAGACACTAGGGTTAATCATTAAATCAAAATAAATTCAAGCATAGAAGAGATTCCAAATGGATTACTTATCTAAATTTAACCTGTTACTACTTATTTATTCGTATCTATTAACTTATTAGTTATTTCTTATTTATTATTTTAGTTTCAATAATTTCCTTTTTAAAATCAATCATTTATTTGATTAAATTAAATAATTAAAAGACGGTTTGTAACACCACACTTCCATCGGGCAAATACCCGAACATCTCAAGGACATTAGGGCACATGCCCTATGAAAGTGGCATGTTAAAGCAATCACATTCATTTTATATGGCATCATACATAAATAACACAATTATTCAAAGATTAAACTCCTCATTCCATTTATAAGATATAGTTTACACTGTAGCCTTTCACTACATAATTCATATATATACAGTACCCAAAAATATATAAGAGTTTAACATTCTTTACAACATTCTACATGAAATGAGGAATTAACTATACAAAATCTACTTGACTCCTCAGATATCAACTAACTGACCTTTGAGCCATTTTGTTCCTAAAAATGCAGTACTAGACTTCTTCTAGAACGTTATAGAAGCTAAGTCTCCTCTCTCATACCTGAAAATCAATGTTGCAATTTTGATGAGTTTTGCGAACTCAGTGAGCAAACCATCCTCAATAGGCTCACCCATATCAAACCACAAAGATAGTTCACAATTCAATTTACAATAAATTCACATCACAAATATTGAATATCACGTTGCATTTCATATTAGGAAAATAGGTCGATTCACATTTTATACCACAACACATACTCAATTATTTTTCCACTATATATCGAACAGTTCACTTATTCATTTCTATTCAATCATAAAACACATATAAGGATGTATATGTAAATGCATATGTGACTCCACTTTTGTTGTTACTTTGTTGTGACCGACCTCCTTTTTAACTGTCTTGTATCCGTTGTGGATACTAGGCTCATTGATAACCGTCCCATATCTGTTATAAATACCGGGCTCATTTTAATACTAAGCCTGTGGTTCTTTATACACATTTTTTTAGCTTCAAGCTCTTTTTCACTGGCCACTTCGATCACAACTTCGTTTATTTGATCATACATTTCAATGCAATGAGATGCATCAATTCACATTATATGCAACCAATCACTTTCATTCATCATGTACAGTCACTTTCACATTTTCATCGAACCTAAATCAGGCATTCAACATTTTTATTGAGAACACAAAATTTTCCCAATTCACATTCAATCATAAACACTTCCAATACATTCCCAAATATCAGACTCCTCAGACCATTAATGTTTGGAATTATCAATCATATCAATTACAATTCATAAGCTGAAATTTAAATAGAAATAAATCAATCCTAATGAGAAACATCTAGGTTACTCATAGTATGCTCCAGATTAGCTATTGCCTTCATGATCCGACAATGTTTGGATGTTGACGATCAACTTGTGTATCTGTGTTCATGAAATACACACGTATTTCACTCATCATTAAGTTGATCATTCACATTAGTAATCACTCATACACATATGTATATGGGTTATGTATAATGCATGCTCAATTGACTATTCCCTGGGTATGTATTTTCAATCACAAGTCTTGATCATTCAAACATTATCACTTAGATATAACTAGTTTGCTCTTAGGTTTATACCTCAAGAATGCCTAATTATTCTGGTATCATCAATCATACATTCATTAATCCTTTTATAGCATTTTATCATCGCACAATATCCAATCTCATTCATTTATATCTAATACACTTTACTCACTTGCTTTGGATCACATTAGCAATCATAAGAACACTTCCATTCCTATAGCACTCATAATTTTCCAGATTTTGATACATCATATCATCAATTCATTCTTTATTTATAACCTCAATTGACAATCTAAATATATCAAACACTTTATCAACTTATTCAACCTCAAACTAGGTTACATTTCAAGCCTCAATCAAGTTTAAATGCACCATAGGAAAGTAGTTTATCATTAGTTCGTTCAATATTCATTCAAAAGAGAACAATACACGTTTATAGCCTTTCCCATGCATTTCCCACAATCGAATGTGTCATGCAAATATCCTTGCAATTCCCACGATTGTGGAGGCATTCCCACAATCGTGGGCTATGTTATCTGACAATTCTAGCCACTTTCTCCTTTCAATTTTCTAAATTTAAACCTCTACATAGTATATCCAACACATCTTTTACGTAGTTTATCATTTTTACTTCATTTCCTCATCATCTTTACCTCTATTTCAACTTAAAAACATCTGTACTACAACTCATAAACTATTATTGATTATTTATACCAAAAACAGAAAATCAAACATATTCATTTCTTCATCAACGTACAACACTCATCACCAACACCATTTTCGCTATCAATCATCCTTAAACTATCATCAAAATGTTTTTAATAAAAACAAACCATGAAGATCATAATATACTTACTTGTTTTAGCTCTAAAGCTTCTTCAAATCCATAAAACCTAGCTCCCAAGCATTACACAATCATCAATATTCCAATGTAGAATAGGTTGGGTATTTTAGTAATAAGAAGAAGATAATAAGATATTTGAGTAGCAAGGTGCAAGATTGTATCAAAGCTTAATGTTGAGAGGGTTGGATTGTGAAGGTCATGAATATTGTGAATGGAGAAGAAGAAATGAAGAAGAAAATGAGAGCATTTAGCAAAAGTGAAAGACAAGATAAAGATAGTCTTTTAATATGAGAGTTTCATAGGTTTAAACGCTTGGTGAGTGTCATGACACATGTCATGAAACTTACCATATAAATAATCAAATTAATATCTTCTAATTATGATACACAATGTTATTTAATCTCTAGTTTATTTGTCACCTAATTTTCTATGTCACTTGTCAATAAATCCTAATGCCACGTGTCATTTATTTCTACTTCCATGTGTCAATTATTTCTACTACCATTTATTAATTTGTCTTGCCACTTGAAATTTTTCCTAGTCCAAAAATACACATAAATTCACTTTTCTCCCAATTGTAACCAATTATTTTGAACTTACTAATTATAATCCATCAATTCTTGTCTTTGGTAAACCAAAGTATAAGACATTAGAAATACACATTCATATCTCATTCATTATTCTCAGTCATTTATCACATTCATCTCAATTTCATACCCCAGAATATGTCAATTGAGTGCAATTTGTCTATCTCACAATTAATGTGTGTATGCTAATATTATGCATTTGAACATAATTATGAAAACATGTCACAAATGTACCAATTTTGTTCTATATGATACCACTCATATGACTCATTAGTCTAACATTTTAAATCTCTCAAAAATTTGAGAGTCGAGATGCTAAACGGTTAGTACTAATAGTTAAACTCGTAGGGTCGACACCTTATTCACTAGACTATAGAAAACTATAGATGCACTTACTTTAATGATTCTTTTAATATTGTATAGTGTTTCACATTATTTACATTAAGTTTTGGTGCTATTGTTGGGACTAGAATATAAAAAAGCCTTATTTTTATCCATTTTTCCATTATTTATTTTTATTAATTTAGACATTTTTTCATTATAATTCGTAGCTTCCTTTCTTGATCTTATGTTTTTAGCTAAATTTCAGGATTTAGGTGTTTAATTATATTAATTGCCAAACATAATGGCATGATAAAGAGAACAATACTCTATTATGATTTTATTATACCATTACTTATGGCAACATTGAAAACTTGGAATAAGAGGCACAACAAACTAGTATTAGTAATGCATTGTGATGTAGGAGGTCTAGCACCCCAATCATAAATGTCAAGTATCTTAGGACATGTGCAACCAAATAAGCTACTTAATTTTATAAGGAGATAGCATTAAAACATCTCCTATAATGATACTTACAATTTGGGGTGGAGACATAATCCAACTATACATGAAAAAATCAAGTTCCACACGAATTTTAACAAGAATCGCAGCAACAAGGGAAGTCAAATATTGAGGAGCTTATAACGAAAGTTATCAATACAATCAAAGATCTTTTTAAGAGTACTAAAGAATCTCTTCGAAATCAATAAGCCTTCATTCGTAACCTGTAAATTTAGACTGGAAGCTTGCTAAAATTGTCTCTTAATGGCAACCAGTTACTTTACCTAGTAACATAACACCCAAATTGAGGGAGAAAATGATAGCAATAATTTTGATAAGTGGATGGGAGTTACAAGTTGAAGAAATAGAGATCAAAGAGAAGAAGGCTAATTACAAGAAGAGTAGGATGAGAAAAATGATGAGGAGAAACAAGAAGAGAAGGATGAGGAGCCAAAGACAAAAGTGGTCAAGGAGGACAATCTAAAGATACCAAACTCAAGCATACTTGAAATAGAAAGAAAAGAAGATAAATTTGATAAGTTTCTAGAGTTTCTTAAAAAATTACATTTTGAAATACCTTTTATTGAAGCTCTTTTCTAAATATCAAAGTACACCAAATACTTAAAAAAAATCTCCTTTCTGAAAAGGAAAAGGTTAAAATCTCATTTTTGACAAGGAAAAGGTTCAAGGAGTTATTAGAGGTTAATTTAAATGAGTGCTCCTACATCCTACAAGTATAAGAAGGGGGAGATGGATGATCCAAGTCTGTTGGACTATGAGGAAACTAATAAGCCTTGGATTCTAAAGAAGAGTCAAAATAAGCTTTTGATTATAGATCTAGAACGAGTTAAGGACTTAAGAAGAAGTTCAACTAAAAGACATAAAGAATCATTTATTAGGGGGCAACCCAATATTTATATGTTTTTGTTTTAACTTGGTAGCCTTTGGGATCTTTAGTTGTAGTTTTAGTTTGTTTTTGTAATTTTAAACTTATGATTTTAAGTTTGTTTTGATGATCTTTCACTATTGAATCGTGATTATTCTACTTGAGATGAGAGATAATGGAGTTCTACAGACTATATAAGTAATATTAGCTCGAAGCACTATAGTAGAAATCATATTTCATCAACTCAATGACATATATTAACATCATTAAAAAAGGTCAAACATTATTACTTTGACGGTTTCAATCTAAGTAAAAAGGTTTAATTAAAGAGTTGTCTTAGTAACCATTTAAAATGGTAACCTAATTGAAAAATAAAAAATTCATGACAAGATATTTACTCTCGCTTCAAAAAGATTGGGTGAATTTTCAAGCAAACTTCTCAGTGCTCTTACATGTTATTTTACAATTAGTGTTTTAATGTTCATTAAATAAAGATTATGAAATTATTTAGAAGTTGAAAAATCTTTCTTACGGGTAAGTTTTCAAGCAAACTTCTAAATGCTCTTATATGTTATTTTACAGTTAGTGTTTTATGTTTCTTTCAATAAAGAATATGAAAATATTTAAATTTTTAAAATTTTTTATATGTTTATTTTATGCATTAGACTAAATTTTGGGAATTGAGTTTGAACTTGAAGGGTTTTATAGTGAATTAAATTAATTTATGATTTGATGGAAATAATTAAACACCTAAAAATTAATAAACTTTGCAATTGAATGAATAATGGAGAGTCTTGATTGATGCATTTGATTTGTTAAATGTTTTAATCAGAGTTACTTTATATTTAACTTAAGAGTAATGAAATTGATTTACTTGAAAACAAGCAAATGCTTAATTTATATAATTTGGCACTTAATTTATATTTTGGTTATGAGCCTTATTTAATCTCTCCATTGAAGAAGCAATAAATTTAGCAAAGTTAAAATCAATTTAAAGAAGTTTTAGAACAATTTTAGATAAACATAGGTTGAACATAGTTCTATTTTTAGAACACAAAAAAAATACAAGATCGAGTTCATCCCTATGTTGCTTGTTGATGCGTTCGATTTCTTCGACACTGTGGCCATAAGTTGGAAGAAATAGTAGTATCTTTTCATGCTATAATAGGAATACATAAGTCTCAAACCATGCAACCGAAGGAATTTTCAATGATATGCCTTTAATAATTCTAATTGACTTTAGGAGCACTCACAAATTTATGAATATTGTGTTGGTGGGATAACTGAGAATTCCCATAGAAGCTAAGGTTGGATTGTGAGTTATGGTGCCTAATAAAGAAAAGTTATGTTGTCTTGGCATATGTTGTTTAATGCCCATATAGTTAGTGACCTAAAATTTTTTGTTTGAGTTTATATATGTTACCTCTTTATAAATATGGTGTAGTTTTAAGAGTTAGTTGGTTTAGAATGCTCAACCCTAATTTTTGGGATTTCGTTGATATGAAGATGAAATTTAAATGGCAAAATCAAGAAGTAGAGTTGAATGACATAAAGGACTCCTCCACCACACAATTTCTCCTTTATCCACTTCTTCCTTAGAATCAGGTAAGGACATAGAACTCTAAAGAGTTGTTATAAGTTCCAACTCATATTTAACATGTCATAATACCTGTCCCATTCAGAAATTGTGACCATTGTATAACTCTAAACCTAAGAGTCAGTCCTATAGCTATCTAGCCTTACCGTTAGTCACATATTCGAAAACTAAATAGAAAGGCAATATGTTGAGTTGCTTAAACAAGAAATTATTGAAGCTAGTAAGTCCCCTTTCTCTTATCCTATTCTATTAGTGAAGAAGGTTGATAATTTATGGAGATTTTATGAGACTACCGAGCACTAAATTTCTATGCGATGAAGGACAATTTTTTTGTAACTGTGATTTATGAATTACTAGAAGAATTACATAGGGCTTGTTACTTCTTAAAGTTGCGCTTATGTTTCAGGTATCATCAAGTTAGAATGAGAACGGATGCAGAGAAATAACTTTTTCCACCTAATATGGCCACTTTGAATTTTTCATACCTTTTGGTATGTCTAATGCCATATCTACTTTTTAAGCCCTCATGAATTATGTATTCAAACATTACCTAAGAAATTTTTATTGGTTTTCTTTGAAAACATTTTGGTCTGTAGTCATCTAAAGGCAAAACACATCCACTACCTTCGAATTGTCTTCATATTGTTTAAAAAACACTGCATATAATTAAAACAATCTAAATTCTCATTTAGGTAAACCTAAATTTCCTATCTAAGGTGTTTAGTTTCCTCCTAAGAAGTTACAACCAAACAAAAAAAGTTATAGCATGATTTCATATCCAAAACCAAGCATTGTTCATGCTTTACAGGAATTTCTAGGTCCCATAATCTATTATCAGAAATTTGTTATAAATTATGAAACCATTATAGCTCCTTTAACAAACATATTAAACAAAATTTTAGTTTCTTATAATCTAGTCCTCAAAAACTTTTAAAGTTTTAAAAGTTGCAATTAAATTAACTCTAGTATTGGCTCTTCCTAACTTCAACATGATTTTTTTAGTCAAATATGATCCTTCTGAGTAGGGCATCGTGACTATTCTCTAATAAAAAGATCGTCCAATTGCATTTTTCAGTTGTCCCTTTCCTCAAAGAGATCAAGACTTACCCTTGGTTAGGTTAGCAAAAGCAATTAGGCATTGGAGGTCATACCTATCCGATTAGAAGTTTTTAATTAAAACAAATCACTATAGCCTTCTCAAAATTATTAGAGGAGAAAACCATCATATAGCATCGTTAGGATAAATATAGATGGGATGAACCGTAAAAAATTGTTTTGGATGTATTTTTTATTTAATGAAAAGCCTAATTATTATTATTGTAAAATATTCGTAATTAGTTATTTTATTTAAATTAAAATATGTAATTATCTTGATTTCATATTGAATTTCATATATAACTTTGAGAAATTATATATATGAATAAATCTTGGAAAGAATAACAAGAGTTACATGGAATCTTAAAGAATAGGAGTACATAAATCTTATAGATTAGAGTCAAATATGTTATAAAAGTTCCTAAAAAACAAGTTAAGGCCTTCTTAGAGATTTTGACCAAAAAGAGATTTTAATAAGTTAACTTAAAAAATATCTCTAAAGAAAAAAATATAGTTATAATTTTGAATTTCTACTAGTATAAGCAACTAGAGTTAATCATTGAATCAAGATAAATTCAAGCAAATAAAGGTTCTAAAGAGATTTCAAATCTTAATTATAAGTTGATTGTTCCTTTCTTATTCATTACTTTGGTTTGTTATTCTAGATTAATTATTTTAGTTTCATGAAATCTTTTTAATTTACTCATTGTTTGTTAGATTAAATAATAAAAAGACAATCAACATTAGTACTTGTGGGATTGATACCCATATTTACTAAGCTATACTCTAAGCATAATATGTGCAGTTGGCTCGTAATCTTTAGTTTTGTTTAATCGGGTACACACATCACAATGGACTTCATTGATTGCCTCCCATCTTCACATGGCAAAAAAGTATGCTAATGAGGGTGGACCAATTTTCCAAATATGCTCACTTCCTTCAACTGTCTCATCTATATACAATAATATTTATGACTTGTCTCTTCTTTTATCAGGTTTTCAAATCATCAATGATCAAGATATCACTTCCACTAGCTCATTCGGGATGGAATTATTTTGGTTGAGTGACTCTAAACTCTTTTTTAGTTCAACCTATCATCCTAAAGTAGATGGTCAAATAGAAGTTAACTGCGTCTTGGAGATGTATCTTTGATATTTCACTAGCAACC
Organism: Erythroxylum alaternifolium; assembly: GCA_027478495.1. Taxonomy (NCBI): domain Eukaryota; kingdom Viridiplantae; phylum Streptophyta; class Magnoliopsida; order Malpighiales; family Erythroxylaceae; genus Erythroxylum; species Erythroxylum alaternifolium. The sequence goes on from JANIIA010168293.1 coordinate 8,742, forward strand.
ATCCCCAAAACTCACTGAATTGGGTTATGTGGGCAAAATATTACTATAATACCAACTTCCACACATCTTTAAAAGTCACACCTTTATAGATAGTGTATGGTTATCCTTCAATAAGATTATTATCTACAATCTTGGTCTTTCCAAAATTGTAGCAATTGATGCTAAATTTCAAACTAGATAGTAGCTATTGTTAGATTTATGGGAAAGCCTATTAAGTGCTCAACATGTGATGAAGTTAAGATTTTATAGTCTTTATCAAGAAGTTATTCAAAGCTGGAAATAAAGTAAGCAAAATTTTAGTTTTCCAAAGCTAGAAATAAAGTAAGCAAAATTTTACTTTCATAATTCCTTTCTAGATTGAAAGTTTATCTCTAGTGAGCCCTTGCTTCCTAACCTAGCGAAAGAAACCTACCTGATAATATTTTGCAACCTACCTGATAATATTTTGCAAGGTATCATAACTATTCTAAGGCTTATAACATACTAAAACTAGATTAAGAGCTTATAAAACTAGTTAACTAGCAATGTTGGCTGCTCAACTCAATACCACCACTTTTCATACCTTACTACCTCTTTCTATAGGCAACCTATCAAATAATATATCATGTTTGAAGACTGAAAGAAAGCACTTAAGGGCTTCATACCCCCATTTGAGAAAGAAGAATTCCTTTTCAACAAATAAAAAGGGGAAGCACTATTTATGGACTTCTCTCTATTTAGAACTTGACAACCTTACCTTACATTACCTTCAGGACCTACTTTCCAAGAGCCATGTTTGACCTGTGGTAGCCTATATTGGTATAACGTGGATCCATATTTGGTATATATTACTCCAAATCATGTCAAAACTTCTCTAACTCGACTCCAATTGCCCGAATTCACTGCTTCTTTGTTAGGGTATTAAAACAAGGCTTGTAAATAAATTATGAGCAATGATAAGTACTAAATCTAATAAAAACTATCTAAATATAAGAAATATACTCTCAAAATCATACAAAGAATATTTTTTATTATACTCTCTCGTATGGATATAGAATCCATTCCTTCGCTCTCGCTCGACCACTTGTACCTGCCCGATTTCTTTCCCACCCGAAAAGAGAAACTCAAACTTCCACAGGCTCCCAGTCCCAAAAAACAGGAAGAATCAATAATAGGGTAATTTTACTTATTAAAAATGCTTTTATTTTCATAAAAAAGGCAAAGCGCTTGCTTTTAAGAATGCATCTGGTTATATTTTTCTTTTGTTAGTTAAGCCACTTTTTTCTAAAAGTGATTGTAGTAATTCTGGGACATGTTTAGGCCTATTTATTTCTACTTTAATTTTTAGTTTTTTACTTCTTATTTTCAAATTTAGTAATAAATCTTGTTTGTTTGAGTTTTTATATCTTATGAAAATAAAAAAAATTATTTTTTATAGTTTTTGTTCTATCCATAATTTGATTTACAATTAACTAAATATATATTATTTAATTCTTTAATACTTATTATTAATAAGAACAATGAATAAATTAATTTGATTAATTTTAATTCTAATTCTAATTTTAAAAATAAAATAATTTAATTTAATAATTACTTGATAAATATAATTTAAATATCTTCAAAATATATAAATTTCAAATAAACTTTATATTAAAAATATATTAACAAATAATTGAATAATCTATACTAATTTTATTAATAAATTTTAATAAATATTATATAAAGGTTAAAATAAATATATTTATATTTAATTAATTTATAAAAATTAGTTTATCTTTATTTATTATAAGTAATAAAAATGTAACTAAATTGACATTAGTACCCATTTTTCCACCTATATTTTAAAAAGGATCCTTAACTCTTCCTCGACATGCTTACGTAGACAACCTGGCACTTCTTGATTGTCTGGGAGAGAGAGCCCTTTTTCACTCCAGCTTGTGAAATGAGGTAGATGCTCCCGAATCTACCTCAGTGGCTAAGAGAGGGCGCGGTCTCGATGGTGAGGAAGGCCCTCACAGTAAAAACAATGTCCAAGGTCAGACTCGCCCATCTTTAAAAAAAAAAGATAGGGTTCAAAATGTCCTTTGAAATCACGAAAATTCAAAAGTTGAGAAAACCCATTTTCATTTTCAGAAATGAGTTTTTAATATAAATTATAAATTATAAATATAATATAACTTAAAGATTATAAATCATTAAAAATTAAAACAAAATTAAAACCAAACTATCTTGACCAAGCTTACTTTTAGTTTCTAATGTATTTTTGAATAGCTTGACGAGCCTTATTTATACAAAAAGGATAAATGTTTTGAATACAGTACCACTATTGATAACAAATTTAACAGATACCAATCAATATTAAATATCATTTCAAGTCATTTTTTAATTTATAAAATAATCCCTAGATTTTTTGTAATTGTGAAATAGTCTATTAATAAATTGTACTATATAATTTATAATTTTACATAAAAACTGTATCCAAATATAATAGAAATTTGAAATAAAAATAATTTATTAATTTCTATTAATATTACATTTCACATAATTGACATCCAAATAATAACCACAATTAATTAAAAAAGATCATATAAATATAAAATTAAAGACAATTCAAAGTGCCTAAAATGTTATAATTTTACCATAATAAATAATATTACATCAAAACATCAAATAAAAAGAATAATGAATATCCATAACTCTCTAACTATTATAATTTATAACAAGCGTTTATGCGGCGGAAACAATCAACTAGAAGTGAAACTTGAAATAAAAACATTTACAGTTATATTTATATCGCATATATAAAATTTAACATATACATCAAATATAAGTAAAATTAAGAGAAGAGGAGAAATGAAAGCTTAGAATTTCATTCAGTTGAATATTCTCTCCAATCGCATTGACCTCAATTCTAAATTAGTACAAAATCCTCATCACTAAGATGATCCTCATTCTCATCACCATTCAAATTCATTATACCAAATAACAGATCAATATTTTCCTATCCAAGATTATCTTCCAAGTCACATTTATCTATCAAATATACTTCCTCGTAAACCCAATATGTCAAAAGATGGATATGGTTAAGGTAAATTAGATCTATAAAACCATTTTTCTATTAAGAGTCATAATAAATAAATAAAATAAAATTATTAAGAAATTATGTTCAACTTAACAATGATAATAACATACTTTTCCCGAAGCTTTAAGTTGTATTAAACAAAGATCAAGTCGTTTAATATTTTTGTATTCCAATTTATTCCTTTTTTTTAATGGATGAATTCAAATATGGGTCAATTCCTTTCACACCCTATTGCACTCACTCATTGACTCAGAATTCAAATTGCAAATGTTTACAATTTTGGAACACCACTCCCAAATTGATCGCACCGACTAACTATAAGATAACAAAAGTAATATTATAAACAAAATAAAATGATGATTAATCTCCAACAAGTAACAAAGATGAAAAAACAATATATATCTAGATTAAGCTTGCGCACTTTAATGAATAGCAATGGGTATCCTAAAATCACCATGAACATCTTTTTAAACCTTTATTTGTCATCTTAGGAGATCTTGCATCATCTCATGGGTAACAATCATTGTAATAGATAATAGTGTTTCCCTATTAACGTCAGCTTTCTTCGTAGATTTTGGTTTAGAATAAACACTAGGATTTAAAACTACCCCAGCTATAAACAACAGAGAGTAAAGTTGTCTTTTGCGTCTCTTATTCATGATGTAAGATAAGGTATGTACAAAAAAGGCATGCTTTTCAAATTGGCCTTATTTGATTCCTTCACCTAGGCTTGCCAACGGGACGGATTAGGCCCGAGCCGTCGATAGCCCAGCTCGGCCTAACCTAAAAAATTTTCGGGTAGGTCGGAATGACCCGGGCTGTTGCCCAGTCTGAGAGGCCTACCACGGGCAGCCCGTCAAGCCTTAGTCATCCCGATCGTTTAATATATTTTTAAAATTTTTTATCGTTTAATATATTTTTAAAATTTTTTATATTTTTATTTTAAGACAATTAAAAAGTTGTTTTTTTTAAAATTCATAAACTATAAATTATAGCATAACCATTTATAGAAAATTGTAAGGTGAAATTATCTATAAATTATACAAAAATATTTACATAAAATAAAAGATATAAAATACGAAACAATAAATATTTATTAAAAATATGTAGCAATAATAATGTTATCATAATTATTCCCTACAAACAAGTGAATTTAATTTTAATTTTTTAATTTTATTATAACAATTAATTATAATGTAAATGTAAAAAATGATTATCTAAACACAATGAATCTATTTCAAATATTATTTTTACATGTTTAATAAATTATTATATTTCTTTTTAATATGATTTTTAAAAAATAAGTTTATTAAGTTTATAATATAATATTTCAAGCTTTTAATATTTTTATAAATTATGTACAACAACTCTTAATTGATGTAATCATGGTACATTTAGTTATTGTTGATTTTTTACTTGTATAGTTGTATAAATATTATCTTTTCATATTATATCTTTTACTAAATAATCATTGTAAAATTTTATATTTTTATTACACATATTAAAAGAAATTAATTAATATGATAATTAATCTTAACACATTTAAACTTTTTTATTTTATTTTTCATATTTAGACAATATATACATTATGTATATATGTATTTATATTAATCTTAAAATGAATTAATTACTTTATTAATATAACGTATCACTCTAATAGAGCATATTCCGAACATACTAGAGGATATTCGAGAAAATACTCTACGGAAATGATACATTAGGAACATAAAAAATAACTTACTGTTAGACATTGAACATATCATAAGCATTCAAAACATTCATTTAACATAGTTTATTCTAAATTTCCATCTACGTTGACATTTCACATGTGAAAACTATAATTAAGGAAAAGCTCAGCTTTCCTTGTTCAAATATCTTCATGAGGACATACACTGAAACTAGTTAATGGTCCATACAACAATTTGTCTTCTCATTTCTTTCATATGCAAAAAAAGGTTACATATGTCATTATAATTTAGAATCCAACATATAGATTACACATCAGTTTAGAGTTTACTCTTAGTACAAGAATGTATATCATGATATGGGATGCTAATGCAAAAGATTGTAACTAGACTCCGCAGATTTAGGTAATCAGACCTTTGAGCCATTTTTGTCCGCAGAATGTAAGTACTAAACTTCTATTATATTGTTTTGGTAGCTAGAACTCCCTTGAACCTAAAAAACAATGTTGTAATTTTGATGAGTTTTCGAACTCTATGAGTGAACCATCGTTGATACACTCACACAAGTCATATTACAAAGACAAGTTATATCATAATTTATTACACTTCAACAAATATATATCATATAAGCCAGTGTTACATATCACATCACATTCTCCATTGACTTCAGATGTATTTTGCTATTTCAAATCAGTTTAATTAATCATTTCAATTCAATCGTATTATGTATGTAGGGATGCAAATGTAAATGCACATGTGTTTTCATTCTCATATTGTTTTGTTATGATTAAGTGCATATCAACTCAACCTGCTATCCTGTACCTCTTGTGGGTATCGAGTCCATGGATGGCCCATACTCCTTTTGGATTCAAGTCCATACTATCAGACCCTGAGGCTCTTTTTCATAATTCTAAGCTCAAGGATCTTTCCTGTACATCGGTCACTCTGATCATAACTCCTTTATCTAATTATGCATTTCAATATGGTGAGATGCATCATTTCAAATACTATGCTTTCATTACTTTTCATTTTTGTATGCTCATGCCAAATAACTAGTTTACATCTAAGTTGACTCTCAGTACTATCTAGAAATGTTATTACCTCGATGTTTCGGCAACGTCTAGATGTTGACGATCACCTTGTCCTTCTATCGTCGTGCAATACATACACACATAGGCCACAAATCACTAAATTTTTTATTCATGTAATTATACAATCATGCACATATATATCATGTTTGAATGCATGCTCAATTGACTTTTTGGGTATGTATTCTTATGCATAGATCTTGACTATTCAATTCCGCATTTTATCCATTATGAGTTGACTTATCAAATTAACACCAACTTGGTATAATAAACTCTTACAAATCACTTATACATGTTACCATATCCAATGTAAATCAATCTCTCTACTATACAAAATAATGTGTGCTCCACTATACAACCCTAAGACCATTCAAACATTACAACTTATATATTATCATTTTGCAATCAGGTTTATGGTTTTAAGTAAGCTCGATTTACTCCAAATTAATCAACCATACATTACACTTCTCCTTGTACATTTCCAAGACCAAATAGCCTTTTTGTTACTTTAAATCTAAAAGTTTTAGCAAGCTAGATATCTTAATTCACCAAACTTTTTCCAACAATATGTATTTATACATTTACCCAATTCTCATTCATAACTACCCCATGTTCTTCAATTCTTATTCATCCATACTTTATACACATTACATATTTCCTTAAAATCATATTTGCATTAAAAGAACACATTTATTCCTTTAACACATCATAATTTCCAGCTTTGAATACAACTATATCAAAACAGTCCGTTCTTTAGTTTAGGTCATCAATTAACTACATATCTAGGCTCATTCCTAGCCTTAATTAAGTCCAATACACCAATATAGATTGAATTTTCTTAGCTTGTTCGACATGTACCTAAGGCTGAAATTAAAGTTCCAGAATTTGTCACGACATGTACCCAAGGTTGAAATTAAAGTTCCAGAATTTGTCATCAACATCACTAATGCATGCAACTTTACTTTTTTCAATACTTCACGACTTTTACAAGCTTAGAGACATCACTAACACCTGAACTTTTCCATATTTCATGTCCTTTAAAGTGACTCCACTTCAAGTTAATTTAACTTCCATATTGGTTACACTTAGGCTCACAAAATTCTGCTCACCATTTTCTTTACCATTCACTTTTTTACAATCACATCTACAACCCTAAATTTTCCAGATTGAAAAACACCTTTATATCACCTATCTTTAGCATGAATTTCTCATCAATTATACTTTAAATCCTAACTTAAATCATCCATGCAACAGCCCATAAGCTACTATTTTGGTACATCTAAAAACATGTAAAAAAATAACCAATTCATTCTTCATTTTTTCCAGCTCATCATTAACACCAAATGCTCATTTAATTCATCCTTAATTAGCCATAATAAAATTCTACTAACATATACCACAATAGGTTAGTGTTTCACTTACTTGATTAGCTTGAATGTACAATAGGATAGTGTTTCACTTACTTGATTAGCTTGAATGTCACCTCAAATATCAAGCTTGCTTAGCCTCACTTACATGCAAGAACATTTTAAGAACATTGAGGGGGTATGATGGGTTCGGCTATAACTAGAAGAAAAAGATAGCAATATATGTAATAACGTTATGCCTTTATAGCTATCTTTATGATGGATTTTGCATGGGTTTTGGGGTGGTGATGTACAGAACTAAGGCAGAAATACAAAGGTGTGAGTTAGGTGTAGGTTTTGGCAATGAGAGGGAGGATATGGAGAGTATACAGCCAAAAAAATGAAAAAAGAAAATGACCATGGAATGTATAAGTCATATTGTGTAGGATGAGTGCTCCTTTTTTTTTAAAGGACACTTGTCATGTATTAAAGTAAGATACATATCCCCTCTTTAGTTGGTACACATGTCTTTTATGATTGCCATATGTCACTTAATTCTCTAAGCCATATGTCACTCATTTCATAGGCTTAGTCATCCTAAATCTTCACATGTCAACTTCATTTTGCAACTTTCATACCTCAGAACATATCAATTAAGTGCACATAAAATCTTTGTCACTTCGTTTTCATATTTCTAAATCATGATTCATGTGTGTGCGCTAATATTATGCATGTGAATGAAATCATAAAATCATATCCTAAATGCACCAAATTAATTTTATAATGATGTCACTCCTATTACTCAGTATATTATGCGTAAATGAAAGCTTCTAACACTTTAACCCTTAGTAATTTTGGAGATCGACTATTACAATTCTCTCATTAAAAAATTTCGTCCTGAAAATTCTTACCTGATTGATCAAATAGATGGGGATAATGTTGTCTCATGTTCTCCTCAGTCTCCCATGTAACTTCCTCTCTTGAATGATTTCTCCAAATGACTTTAACTAAAGGAATTACACGGTTTCTTAATTGCTCAGTCTGATATCCAACTATTTTAACTAGTTCCTCTACATAACTCAAATTAGTTGTAATCTAAACCTCCTTTGTCGGTAATACATATGTTGGATCTGACATATATCTTTTGAACTTACTAACATGAAATACATTATGAATCTGAGTCATTTCTGGTGGTAATGCTAATTTGTAAGCCAATGGACCTAATTTCTTAGTAATCTCATAAGGAATGATATACCTAGGGCTTAACTTTCCCTTTTTTCCAAACCTTATCACTCCTCTCTAGGGTGATATCCTAAAAAATACCTTGACTCCTACTTGGTACTCCATATGCCTCTGGTACTGATCTACATAACTCTTTTGCCTATCTTGAGCTGCCTTAATCCTACTACGGATCAATTTTACCTTATCAACGATATCTTGAATCAACTCTAGGCCTTCGACAATCCTCAGGCCTTCTTCATCCCAGTACAGTGAAGGTTATATAATGCCTCATATAGAGCCATACCAATATTACTATGATAATGGTTATTGTATACAAATTCAAAGAGAGCTACATACTCATCCCGCGCTCCTTGAAACTCTAAAAAACATGCCTTAAGCATGTCCTTAATAGTCTGAATAGTCATATCACTCTGTCCGTCTATCTGATGATGAAATGTTGTACTAAAATTTAACTTTGTACCCAATGTTGTATGTAGGTTGCCTCAAAATCTAGAAGTAAATATGGGATCTCAATCATATACAATAGACATTAGGACCTATGTAACCACACTATCTTATTTACATATCTCCGAGATAATTGATATAGTGTGTTATTCTCTCTAATAGGTAAGAAATGAGCTGATTTTGTCAATCTGTCAATAATGACCCATATAACATCATGCTACCTCGGAGTTCTCAGCAAACCTATAATAAAATCCATTATAATCCTCTCCCATTGCTACTCTGGAATAGGTAATGACTGTAGTTTCCCAACTGGTGTTTGATGCTATGCCTTAACTTGTTGGCATGTCAAACACTTGGCAATATACTCAGCCACTTGCTTCTTCATAGTTGGCCACCAAAAATGTTGTTTCAAAGTATTGTACATCTTGGTAGTACCAAGATGCATAGCATAGGTTGCTATGTGTGCTTCCTCCAAAATTTCTTTTCTTAGACCATCAACATCTGTTACACATAATCTTTGATTCAACCATAATGTACTATTTGTGACACCCCCTATACGGAACCTACAACCATCCACACACATAGCAACCAAATTCATGTACACTCATTTAAAGTATAAAATTCTATTCAATGCTATACATATGCGCATTACAAAACTCCTCAATGCTTAACATTATCATTTGACAGTAGTAATACGTCTTTATATTTACATGGTAATCCAAAAGAAAACATACAATTTCCTTTCTTCATTACATGTGCAATCATCTGTAACTAAAAACACATTCCAAATGTACTTTTTCTTCTATCTGGTGGCCTTGGTACTTGCAGATGTTCCCTGTACCTCACTCATATGACTTGGACCTACATGGATTAACACCTGTGCTAATCTTGAAAGCTTAGTGAGGAAAACACTTAGTTTGGATGACCACTCACATCAGTCATCCTTTAAGCACACACATTTAGAAAGGTCAAAACTCTCGTACCATAAATTCACATTCATGAATGAAACACTGATATTCAATGCTCATGTAAACAATGATGGCATATTTAAGAAAATCACATAATGCAAATATGCTTCAACATATTATCCATATACCGACAATACACATTTATAAGCCAAATATTGATATTCAATGCTCATTATTACAACTTTTGAATATAATTGCATATCATTACAATTCATCATTACAACTAATACAAGTGCTCATCAATACCAATTACTTATATTATCGTGCTGTATTTCTTATTTATGATAGTTAAGTTCCCTTTCTAAGTTAAGCTTGCATATTTTCTGTGGGTGTGGATAACGGGTGTTGTGGATATCCAAAGATTTCGAACTGTGGATACCTGAAGGTATCGAACTGTGGGTACCCAAAGATATCAAACTGTGGATACTCGAAAGTATCAAATTGTGGACACCAGTGTTGTCAAACTATAGCAGCTATACTGTAATCCTATAGGCATGCCTATCTATCCACAATCAAGACAATAGAGCAGGCACTATAATATTTCCTTTAACCATTTGCAAATTTCACAATTCATATATTAATAAATCATATGAAATATATTTCAAGTCATAAAATCTATATTTGCATTTATACATGCAATTCATGACTTACCACCATTAGAAAGGTATCAAAATCAAATTTGTATAATCATACCATACATATATGAGTAATGAAAATGCATACAAATCATTTGCGTACATGTAAATTTTCTTTGGAATGCATTATGCTCAATCTCCTATTCCAATGTTTAGTCTCCCAATTCATATATGGTAAGTCCTATTTCATTTATTTCTAGGTGTTTGAAAATTTTCATACCCATTCATAAAGGTTCGGATAAGATGTGGTGGAAATCGGAAACAAAAACAATGCCATGGTCGTGATAGACACTCTCTCCATCCATACCACTACTTATTCCTTAATATGTGTATAGAAAAATTTGGAACTGGGTATTGAGGTCTTCTATACATTTTTTCCTCTATGTCTATAATTTCTATAGAACTAACAATAAGACCACTTGGAATTCTAAATCATGAGATATATGCAAAATATCACAAGTTGCTCCAAAATAGGGCAGCATCAGGTTACCTGTTTCGATCTCAATTTTCAAGTCATAGAGCCGGAATTAACACAATTTCCAAGGTCATATGTCTTAGGTTTCATATGCAACTGAAATAACACAATTTAGAGGTTTGTAGGTTGAGTATGACTCAAACAATGTGATTGACTCAAACAAACCCTAGACAAAATTCCACTACATAATACTCTCTCCTCATATTCAATCAATTCCATGCAAGATAACACCAAAGCAACATCCCAGCAACCATTACACATCCAAATGAATCTTTATATCCATTCAATCATACACAAATAGAGAAATCAACTAAGTGAAGTCCTAAACCTCAACATTGACAAAGTAGGTCTTCTATTTCCTTTCCTTCCCTTCCTCTTTGGCTTTGCTTAACTTACCAAAAATATACCTCTGAATCTCCCTTCCATCCTTATAATTTCATCCTTCATAAGAAAACTAATAAGAGATAAAGGCTAAGAGAAAATTCCTAACTTTACCTTGTTTTCTATCTAAGATTGACTTGATTTCTTACATGAAAAATGATGGGATGAAAAAGGTGAAATGGAGAGGAGAAAATTTTGAACATAGAACCCCAAAATGTCGTGCATCTTCCCTCTCCATATTCCCATTCTAGAACTTTTAAGACTCACATATATGCTTAATTCCAATTGGACACACATGCTTTATTATTATTGGTCACACATGCCTTAATTCAATTGGTATATGTGTTAACTTTAGAAAAATTGCATATTAGTCCTTCTTCTTCCCTTACTTCCCACATTGGCCTACAATCTTATCAATTAATTTCATTCCCTTTGTCTTAATTTTATAATGCAATAAATTTCATGCAATTTGGTTAATTATTCTAGGAGTTGTACCCAAAAACTACAGGTTGTTCAAAAATAGGGACAATAGTCATAACTCAACTTCAAGCCAGAATTCAAAAATCTTAAAGACACAATAAAATTTCAGTTCCTTATAAAATTTTAGACCTATGTCTCTAGTTTAATCTCCAATTGTAATTATCCAATTTGGAGGTATACAGGACAAGATATGGCCAAATTACAGAAATATGTTCAGTGGAACCTATCCATTCAACGAGGTACACATCCCAAATCAACTAACTTCACTCTTATCATGCAAGAGCAATACAAAAACACATCCATTTTAGCCAAAAAAATCCCATTTACTTATGGAATACTTCTTTTATCAATTCCCATCACATCACATTCATAAATCTAAGCAAACATATCAAAAATTTCTATACATATTTCACGTCTAAGCATGAATGTTCATGTCGAAGAGAACAAATTATCCATTTACCCTTGTCTTTTACATTAAGTATCATTATGTCTCTTATTATACTTAGATGCACTCAATTCATTATGTTCACTTCTTAATACACCCTATACATGTTATAATACCTTCAGGGTATATGTTCGGGTGTTACACTATTTCTCAACTCAAACTCAAAACTCAAATTTTGTGTTAACTTCTTTATAATTTTCACTAATTATGGGTCCTTGTTTTGAGCTTTTCTGATCCTATCATGTAATACCGTTCTAAGTTTAAATGTAGCTAATAATGCTTCATTATGCCCTAAACTTAGCTCAACATTCAGTGCTCTCAGATGAACTAGATTTGGTAACCTCGATGCTTGAATTTGTGCTATACTGTTATTGGATTTCCTGCTTAATGCAATAACTATAATATTAGCCTTACCTGGATGATACTCTATCATGCAACCATAATCCTTAAGCAACTCAATCCACCTCCTTTGTCTCATATTAAGTTCTTTTTGACTCGACAAATATCTCAAACTTTGATTATCTGTAAAAATCTAAAACGTTTCACCATATAAATAATGTCTCTAAATTTTCAAAGCAAATACTACTGTAGCAAGATTTAAATCATGAATTGGATAACTGAACTCATAAGTCCTTAATTGTCTTGAAGCATAAGCAATCACTCTACCATACTGCATCAAAACACCCCCTAACCCTTAGTGTGAAGCATCACTATATACAATATACCCTCCAGATCCAGATGGAATAGTCAACACTAGTGCTATATTTAATTGATGTTTTAACTCCTGAAAGCTCCTTTGATATTCATCAATCCATCAAAAAGGTACTTTCGTCCTCAAAAGCTTTGTCAAAGGGGCTGAGATCAATGAAAACCCCTCAACAAATCTCCTATAATAACTTGCTAACCCAAGAAAACTCTAAATCTCTGACACATTTCTAGGTGCTTCTGACTTCATCACTGACTCAAATTTCTTTGGGTCTACCTGTATGCCCTGTCTAGATACTAAATGACCTAAGAACACCACCTGATCAAGCCAAAATTCACACTTACTGAACTTGATGTACAATTGCTTCTCTCTCGTTATATGTAAAATTAACCTTAAATGCTCATAATGTTCCTCTCTACTCCTCGAATACACCAAGATATTGTCTATAAATATAATAACAAAGTGATCTAACTAAAGTTGGAATACTTTATTCATCAATGTCATAAAGGTAGCTGGAGCATTCGCCAACCCAAAAGGCATCACCAAAAACTCGAAGTGTCTATATCTTATTTTGAATGTACTCTTTGGTACATCAGCTTTTGCTATTTTCAATTGATAATACCATAACCTCAAATCTAGTTTAGTAAATACCTGAGCTCCCTATAATTAGTCGAGTAAATCACCTATTCACAATAGGGAATCAGTATTCTTCACTGTCACTTGATTTAATTGCCTATAATCAATGTACAGTTTCAAAGTCCCGTCTTTCTTCTTCACAAACAAAGATGGAGCTCCCCAAGGTGACACACTAGGTCTGATAAAACCCTTATCCAACAACTCTTGCAATTGAGTCTTAAGTTCTTTAGGCTCCACAGGTGCCATCCTATAAGAAGGAACAGATATAGGAGCAGTACCTGGGACAAGGTCAATGGTGAACTCCGTTTCTCTATCTGGTGATAATCCCAATAATTCAATGGGAAAGACATCTAGAAAATCCCTAACAACAGGACTATCTTGTAATGTCTTCTCAACTCTGATATCAGTCACATAGGCTAAATAAGCATCACATCCACTTAAAATCAATCTAACAGTGCTCATTGATGAAATCAATCTGGCTGGCGTTACTTGACTAACACTTTGAAATATTACTCTTGGTTGAGTAGGAGATTTAATAATAAACTACTTAGTGTAACAATTCATCACAACTGTATGAGTAGTAAGACAGTCAATACCTAAAATAAGATCTATTTCTCTCAACTACAGTACTATCAAATCGACTTTCAATTTAGCCTAGTCAATCTGAATAATACACCCTTTATATATCTAATCACTGTAGTACTACTTACTAGAGTGCTCACCTCTAAGCCAAACTCCAACATCTCTCTCCTATAATGTAATTAAGATGCTAGATGTGGGGTAATAAAGGAATGTGTAGATCCTGAATCTAGCAATGCAAATGCCTCAAGATCAAAGACATGTAATATGCCTGCAACAACATCTGGGGAACTCTGCGCCTCCTGTTTAGTAATAACAAAAATCTTGGCCTGAGATTGTAGTTGGTTCCTCCATACTTTAGTCCTAGGTACACTAGGAGTTGCTAAAGTTACTTTACTCCTACCTCTGCCTGTCTGTCCTACTCCATTGACTCTGTTATGCTGGACAGTCATCTCCATCACTAATCCTCCTCTCACTCTAGACTATGCTCCTAAAGTTATTGGGCAGCCTCTAATATGATGATTTAAGGAGCACAACAATAACAAGCTCCTGATACCTTCCAATGTACTCCACTATGTCTTTTTCCATAACGTTCACAACTGGAAATTTGTTGTGTTTTTCCACCATAAGTCTACCCTCTAGATGCTTGGCCTCTACCACCACTAGAATGGGCAGAACCGTCTCTAGGTCTAAACCCTAACTGCTCGATCTAGACTGTGATCGTGATGGTCTATTCTGGCATTTACTAAATTTTCTGCCAGATTCAGCTTCAAAGTCACCATGCCTCTTAGACTTGAACTCTTGTCTATACTATCCTTGTCCTTCCTTTAGTAACTACTCAATCCGAATTGAAGCTACTCTTAACTTGGTAAACCATTCTAATTTGTAATAGCCAATCTTGTCTTGATCTCCAAATTCAAACCATCCTTAAACCACCTACATTTATCTTCTTCAGTTGGGATCAGAGTAATAGCATACCCCAATAGTTCATTGAATCGTACTTCATACTCAGCTACTATAAGATTTCCCTATTTCAAATTAAAAAATTCCTTCATTTTCCTATCCAAATAGATCTTTGGCATATAATTATCTTTAAAGATCTTCAGGAAATCCTCCCATGTCAGCTTGTAAGGTCGGGCGGAATTATCTAGAATTGTCTTCCACCATTGATAGGTTAGAGCTTGAAATAATGAGACTACATAGTGGAACCTCTCATCAGGCTCATAGTCCATCTGATCAAACACTTTCTCCCTTCTTTCTAGCCAACCTTCTGCCTTAGCAAGATCTATGCTTCCATAGAAGTCTACAGCTCCCTACTTCCTAAGTTTGTCGTATCTCCTTTCTCTCCTCTCAGATTAGGGTATAGAGAACTCTCTATTAGCCCCTATTGACTCAAGATTAGCTGATTCTACAACACGGTCTCCTATATCAGATGACTTATAAGAAACAATAATAGTAATCACTATATGGATCTCTTAATATATGTCATGCTGAAATGTTGACATATGTCCCTAAGGATGCCAAACCTGTTGCTATGATACCAAATTTGTAACGTACTACTCCAATAGGGCATATTACCAAACATATCAGAGGATATTTGAGAAAATACTCTATGAAAATGATACATTATGAAAATAAAAAAATAACTTACTCTTTGACATCAAACATATCATAACCATTTAAAACATTCATTTAACAGAGTTTATTTTAAATTTCCATCTATGTTAACATTTCACCTGTGAAAAATATAATTAAGGGAAAGCTCAGCGCTCCTTGTTCAAATATCTTAACAAAGATATATACAGAAAACAGTTAATGGTCCATACATCAATTCTTCTTCTCATTTCTTTCATACGCATAAAAGGTCATATATGTCTTTATAATTCAAAATCCAACATATACATTACACGTCAATTTAGAGTTTAATCTTAGTACAAAAATGTGTATCATGATATGGGATGCTAATGCAAAAGACTATAACTATACTTTGCAGATTCAACTGATCAGACCTTTGAGCCATTTTTGTAACACCCCAACTCCCGCCGGACCCGAACCCGATATCGATAGTGATACCCGGATCCGTGCCCCGCGAAGGTGGC